>OMLP01035281.1:0-14817 GCA_900302685.1 Spondyliosoma cantharus
GTGTGTGTGTGCCTCTCGGATTGATGCTTTGGCTCCTCTTGAGAAGCTGCAGGGCCTAACAGTCTGTCAGGGTCTCCTCCCCAACATGAACACATGCTCTCAAACACACAAACACTCTTTCATTCACCGCTCCCTAGAAGCCTTTTGTTGCAGTATAGTTCATATACCTGTACACTCTTTTTGTATCTCTGCTTTCTGTTTTATGTCAGAGGTATGGGAGTGTATGTAAGAAAAACACACCTTTCATAACATCTCAGTTAATCTAAAGCAAACTATCTCGTATAAACCTGAAGAAAATTGAAACACGTAGCCGTCACTGAGCTTTCTCACTAACAGACAAATGTTTTCGATCCAAGTAATCAGCACAGTATAGAGTACAGTATAATACAAGTTGTACAGCAGTCTACAGAAAATATTGTGTTGATTTGTGCATTGCAAACTATTTGCTGTATGTTACAATATACAGTTAAAAGTGTCCAAACCTAACTCGAACTGGGTCAGTCAGTTCAGCGGAAACAGCCGCTACAATAAATGTTATGATAGCATACAAAGTTGAGCGTCTGCCAATGACAAGTGAGTCCAAAGACACATGGGAGCTCTAGCCAATGGCAGGACATCATGCTGGGAGGTGTAGAGAGGAACCAAACGCCTGAGTAACTGCATCATTCACTCATTCGTTCACCGTCCGTCTGTCTCTTTAAACAGATTTCTTTTTGATGCATTTTCATTAAAAGTTGAATTTGTGTTTATAAAGAGGACGATTTGATGATTTGTTTTAATTGTGAACATTTGAATGCTGTCGCAGTGACTTTGTTGTGGACTGCAGTACAACTTGTACTTGAACTGTGGTACTGCACCAGAAAATGTTTTTTGCATGAAAACATTATTGAAACCTTTATCAAAATAGTTGCCAATTCATTTTCTATTAATCAGCTCATCGATTAATCAACCTCTGCTAAACTGTTGGGCAGTTTGACTTATAAGAGAACACACCATTTTTTTAAAGCTCTTTCTATGGTTTGCATTCAAAATCTTAGTCTGCAAAGAAACCGCTAACTTGCACTCAGTTACATTGAATAGACACATGATGTCTGCTCACTTAACTGATCATCATGTCTGGGTGGGTGTGTAAAAACACAGTTGATATAGTAATATGAACTTGTTGGTAGCTTCCTACACTCTCAGAATGACAAATAGTGTGAACTATATAAAATATAGTGTGTCTAATAGATTGTTCTTGTTCTGTCTGTAGTTGTGTTTTGATGAGGATTTTCACTTTGCATTCAGGATGATAACTTGTTGAGATTGAAGTCCTACTGTTCATTAATAGTCCATGTAATGTGAAGTATGAGATAGTGGTGACTGCCAAATGTAGTGTAACAGCAAGTGGAGAAGAGCCACCAAGTCAGCAAAACATCTTCTAACCTCCATTATTAGTTTACGTTGGCAACTAGCCTAACGTTTGCTAACATTAGCCACTGTACTGTAAGCTAACAGTCTTACCAGATAAATGAAGGCAGCTAAAACTCCTGACTGAGGCAACGGTAAGTTATATTGTTTGTGAAAACAATGTTTCCTTTTTCTAAGTCAAGAGGAAGAATGTATTAATTCGTCAGCATTGGCCTAAAATAACAGTAGGCTACAAAATCTCAGCTAGGTGCAGCTCGTCTCTAACAGCTAATTATGTCTGTTTCTTTGTTTTATCTGAGGGATATGAGATTAACTGAGCTTTGATATCTTCTTCAAGGTGTTGTTTTCTTTTAGACATAACTCCTCTTGAGTAATTTATTTCTGTCTGTGTGTGTGTGTGTGTGTGTGTGTGTGTGTGTGTGTGTGTGTGGGTCATAAATAGAGAAATTGTGGTTTCATTGT
The DNA here is from genome assembly GCA_900302685.1 of Spondyliosoma cantharus. Lineage (NCBI taxonomy): Eukaryota > Metazoa > Chordata > Actinopteri > Spariformes > Sparidae > Spondyliosoma > Spondyliosoma cantharus. Next base: position 1,873 of record OMLP01035281.1, read on the forward strand.
GGGATTATTTCTAGCTTGTGGACTGAATGAGTGCGTAACCACAGGCAGTACTGAAATAAACACACAGACTGCGTGCTTCTGTCAGACAGTAGACAGACAGTCTGCTTATCCTCTCCCTCTTCTCATCTTGGAGCCAAGCCTCAGGAACACAGCGCCCACCTGGAACAGTCTGGCCTCGCTCCCTGGCCTGCCCACGGGCTCTGTACTGTGCGTCTGTGTTTGAGTGCGAGAGAGGGAGTGAAGGAAAACTGTGTGCTTAGTATCCAGTAGCAGTCAGTTGTATTCGCAGGTTCTTCCTTTCACACAAAAGGATATCTTTTTCTGTCCTTTTTAGGTATGGAAAAAGTAGACCGCTGCTTTTCTTTGTCCTGAAATGCTCTCTTGAAACAGAAACAGAAAACGTCGGCGTAAGACTATTCCGGCTGTCTTTAGCCTGACTTGTTTTTGAAAAGTCTGTCTTTTGAATGCAAATAGGAGGAATGAAGAGGAGGATTTTCTTCTCCTCACTTTCCATTTTTTTGCCACAACAGAAATTGACTCCTTCTTAATTCAAGCAGTTCAGGAGACATATTTTTTACACAGCATTCCTCAGATAGACAGTCACTGTACTACACTGTTTTTATTAGGCAGGATCGCTCTCACAGATACAGAACACATACTGTATCCTCTCACACAGTCACATGAACAGCACACTTGTGCATTCATTCATTTAAATATCTGCACCCACATGTCCACTCAAAAGACATCGCAGCTTCTGGATATTTTACTGCCTATTGTTCAAAGCAGATCAGAAAGACTGCTGTAACATAATTCATGTGCTGTAATAAACAGTAGCTCAGATAACCCCTTATTAGTGCTCTCATTGTTCTGCCTACTGTCCCTGTTGTGTATGACACGGTATAAGTATTTTAATGGTGGTTTTCCTTCTTTTCAGGTGGAACATTCCTTTAATTATCTGGAGATCCAGGGGATTGCCTGTAACAAGCCTACACAGGTACAGCCGCTAGCACCCAAATTAACAGTGTCCAACAAACTCTGAGAACACAAAATATTTAAAGACATAGCTCCACATTTTGGAAAATACACTTACACGCTTTCTTGCTGAGACTGACAAATAGATCTCTGTCGCTGTTGTGTCTCCGCACAACGTATCGGGGCCAAGAGCTGACTAGCTTAGCCTAGCAGGAAGACTTGAAGCAGGGGGAAACTCCTGGTGTGACTCCCTTTCTCTACAAGGTACCTCCCTCCTCTTTATTCAACTCTGGGTTGAATAAAGAGGAGGGAGAGAAACAGCGAACAGTACACTGTAATGTGAACTACATTCCCTTGATCACCTGAATCAATAAATGCTGTGTAAGAGCCAAACATACTGCTGCAGGGAAGCTTCTTATATTCATCCCCTTCCCCAGTGAGGTCAAAGGTCAGGATCATCAACAGGGAACGGACTCCAGAAGAAGCTTAGACTTGCTCAGGGACACAAAAGTATGATGGATGTTTGTTGGCTCCAGTTTAAGGTTGATGCCTGTAATCACATCATCCTACAGTAGGTCCAACTGAACTGAGAAGATGGGAAGAAAAATACCTTCAATGCTGAAATAATACTTAAAAAATATGTGACATCAAAAACAGGTCTGGGTACGGAAGTGATATCTCCGGGGGAGATTTTTTACATCTGGGAAGAGCTTCCGTTTGGCTTTTTGACCAGCGCTGGCTACCTGTCAGTCAGCAGGATCTACCTGCAGAATATGATAATCCGTCTCCAACCACTCTGTTCCTGAAGATGAGCCTCTCTCCCGCTCATCTCAATAGATGTCAGCCCTCTTAGTATCCCGACTGATGGTCTGCCATGTTTAATAAGAATCAACTGAGATTATGTTAATTCTGGCCTATAGAGGAGGCATCTATCGCCTTACATCAGCATTTGCATAATTGCTGTGAGTGCTGAAATGGTTAGCCAGTCTTGGTAAATGTCATTAAATCTTTATTTTAACCTAATACAAAGCTGTTGGGTGCAGATGTGGTTGAGTGGATAGGTGGATGTCTCAATTATTATTGCTCGGTGGATTCAATGAATAGGTGGGCAGAAGAGTGGAATATAAGATGGGGAAAAAAGATGAAAATGTACATGTATAGACACAAAGCACTCAAGATGAATCATATCAGTACCGATAAATAGAAAACTAATGTATCGTGTATAGCATGAGGAAAGAGAGATGACTTATTATCTAAATAAACATAACTGGTGGAAGCAGGTTCAGGTGAAACTGTTCATGCTCGTGTGGATCAGTAATGACTGATGTGTCCTTTCAGCTATTCATAGAGTACGAGCGCGGCTCCTTCTCTCTGAAGCTACACTCTACTGAGGAGGTCAATGATGTGGTCGCTCACATAGGAAACTGTATGTTGAGGATATGTCCGGGTCTACCACCGAGGTGAGTTACATAGCTGTGTGTGTGTGTGTGTGTGTGTGTGTGTCTCTGTGTGTCTGTGTGTCTGTGTCTGTGCAGACCATTCACATCATTGTGTGTTTGGTATCGCAGTTTATGTGGTTTATGAAAAAAAGTTTATGAATCAATCCTCCAAAGATGTAGTTAAATTAATCTTGCATATCTATAATTGTTCTCTGTATAAGTGTGTGTGAGCACATACATTTGATTGTGCTTATTATAATGTTTGTACTTACGTGGGTGCACGTTACTTTTATGTGTAGGTGCACCAGCACATAATTAAGGCACACCCATAATACATTTTAATGACATTTCTTAACGCATTATGTAAATGATTGTAAACGGGAGTAAAGGTGCAGATAAATGTTTTTCTTGATTGCAGTCAAGATTGCAGCAATCTTAATTGTTTGAAAAATAAAAGTTACAAAGTGCTGATGTTTAAAGTGCTCGACAATCTCCCAATAAATAAATCAAACTGAAATATGTTTGGGTATTTTTAGAGCCATTAATTGATATTCAAGCTTACAGTCTATTCTATGTGTATCTATTTAATGGGGATATGATCTTCCTGTTGAGAACGGGAAGCATGAATTTAAATGCAGAAATGAATGCAGATGTAAAACCATAAAACTTTATAGCCCCATCTTCATAACAGGACAGAGTCTTTTAGTTTACCGAGAGGCTTAGGTTTGTGTTTTTGAGCCGTAGTCGATTTAATGCTACTGTGTGCGATTTGGTTTAATTTAGGTAGTTTCATTTCAAATCATAGGAGTACTCCTTCCTGCTTCCTGCTCGGGAAATGTCCGTTAAAGAGTAAGGCATTGAGAAAGTAGCCTGGAGCTGTGTGTCTCAAAAGAGAGGATATGTATTTTCACCTGCAGCGACAGTATCTGCAAAATGTAAGAATGGGAGGATTAAATTCAGTTTTAATCTGTCTTTTCTTCTCAGTAAAGTGATGAAGAAGCTCTGCATGGAGCCTCCAGACAGGCTGACCTCTCTGCAGACTCTGTGGGAGAACAACAAACCAGCTGAACCAGGACCCTGTGGTAGGAATCTGTGACGCTACAATAATTACTGTGTGTTTCTGTGTGTCATACAGTGAGTTTACGTTAGCGGTATATACGATTTGACAATGTGACTTTAAGTAATTTGTGATTTAACTTTATGGAACTTAAACTTCCATAATCCATAGCCTTATTTTTGTTCTTTCTCTGTGTCAAGGTGGGTTTTCCCAGATGTACAGATGTGTTTGTGACTGGTTGGGGCTGCCTTACAAAGAGGAAGTGCAGTGGGTCAGTATTATCGACAATATTTAGTGCCTTTCACGCTCTCGCTCACCCTTTCAAATATGGAATCTATCTCTGCTGTATATGTTCACTTTTTTATATGACAGACATGTTTCCTTTGTTTCCTTCCCAGGATGTGGATACCATCTATTTGACCCAAGACACCAGAGAACTCAACCTGCAGGATTTCAGCCACTTGGAGAACAGGTGAGTGTTAACACCAACATAATGTGAACAATTGTGAATAAAGTTGCACACAGATGAGGCCATCTGGCTGAAAACCTTTATTAAGAAAAACATAGAATTTGAAACAAGAGGGGTATTTGTGGGTGTGACATGATTTATTTTTGTTGTAGAAATTTGCTGAAGTCACCATTAACCTGATGAAGAAAAATGTATAGTTGCAAAATTACCATTTCAATCTTCCCTGTGTGCTTCTCCTCAGGGATCTGGTGGCGATAATAGCAGTTCTGGAGTTTAACCAGTGGTTCACCAAGCTCTCCACCAAGGACTACAAACTGGTGAGTGCACGTTTTCTCAGTAATCATTTCCATTCAGTTTGGGGAACTCAAAAACATAGTTATTGTAGCCTAATTAGAGATATCCATTAAGAATCACAAACTAGAGGATCTTCAGTAATCTTTTTTGGGGTACATGGATCTGGATAAATTGAATGCAGTTTAATTCAGTCCTGCCACAATTCTCCCTTTGTGAAGTTTGTGTTCAGCTTTTGAAGAAGCTGCTTCAGAATGGTGTTGATTCAACTATGTGGTAATTATGAGGCTGTTTGTGTTGCTGATGAACTGTTATGCATTGAATTGGAGAAGTGTCTTTAGTATTTTGCTATTTACTTGGCAATAAGGATGGATTGAATATTACAGCCAATAAATTGTTATATAATTGCTTTAATTTCCCTGCACAGTAGTTCTATTCTCTGCTAAGAGGGTTTGAAGCATCACTTTACATCAAAGTGGATAAACAGTGTAATGCTGTTGGTCTGATAATCCAGATTAAATCCCATCTCAGAGTAAAAAGTGAGGAGAGTCACTACTCACAACAAATGGTTAGATGTGTCTCGCCCTGTGTGCTGGCCTGTCAGTTTATTCTTGGTTCTTTTCACACTTTGTAAAGGTCGTGCTTCTCACTTCCATACTGCAGCACCACTGCTGCACTACTGCTTTTTCCCCAGTGCAATAAAAAGCAGGATGAGGGCTCAGACTGGGCTGCGTCACTCGGTCTCTTTGTCCAGCTCTCTGTCAAGTACCACATTTCGAGTGACAGGCTACCACAGACACCAGCTGATTTTGCCAAAAGAGACTCACTGCATAAACAAGACAAAGAGAGTTAAGCAATGCTAGAGGCTTTATGAGGCTGTATGCTAAACTGAATGACAATATGCGAAACTCTACTGTTTCCCACAGAATCAGACTTTAATTGTGGTGGTGGCTGTCCAGCTGGGGTGCCATGGAGCATGCGCACCCGAGACTTCCGCTGACCCAGTCAGCTAACTTCTGGTTTAGCACCAAGCTAACTTGAATTGTAATCGGGCAGATCTTCTACACTCTCCAAATATTATTGGACTGAATTTCCCAAATTCCGACAGTAAAATTAGTAATTTTGCTGAGCTTGTGAGGCTTTGATTACCATTTTACAGCTGCATCTTTCACAATGTTAGCTTGTGGGAAAAAGTCCCCAGTTCATCACATGTCGATGTAATTACATGGGTTGGCCACGTCAAAAACTGTCTTCAAGGCCTGGCGCGCTTTGTACTGCTGTAAAGTGAGCCGCTGTTTGCGAGAGTGTGGTAAAGTGAGCTGCTGTCTGATTTTCGTGGCACCTGAACTACAGTGAATAGGGTAAGCATGGTCCTAGAGCAAAGTGAGGGTCCTAAAAGATACATATAGCCTACGTGCTTTTACTGATATGCGTTCTTTATGAAGATTGAACATTTTCCTCATGTTTAATCAGGTGTAAGTTTTATTTTACCAGTCGTTTATCTGACGAATCCAAGTGATTGTTTACCCTGATGTTCTCCTTAATGGTGTTAAACCCAATTATTCACACTGTGCCAGTTTGTTGAAATTTCACAATAAAACACTCTCTTCGCTCTGTAGGGAGTCAGCTGTGTTTGTTTCTCATGTTTTTTTAGGGAGCTTTTATAGGGGTGGGCTTTATTTAAATTTTTTTGTTAATAGTTTTTGTGGTTGGTAACTCTAAATATAATCTCCTCTCCTCTCTCCTTGTACTTAAATTTCTTGAATTTTGACTTTATGGTCAAAACCAAGTCAGAAGATCTATATGTTATTCTGACTTTGACCTTTCACCAACTCAATCCCTTCATAGGTTAGTTCTTCATTATCATTCCATCTTCTTCCTGATGCATTACTCTATCACAGGTACACATTTGGTTACATTTCACTGCAGCAATGTGGAGAAATCTCACCTCAAATTCACCTCATAAATGAATAAACTCTATTTACAGTATCATGACCTTTGACCTTACATCAAATCAATTCCATCATAGGTTAGCTCATCATTGTCTTTGCATCTTCTTCCTGAAACCTGTTGAAATGAGTGGTATTACTGTGTTAGACCACAGTTGTTTGTCTACTTTTGATGAAACTTGGTTATATGATGGATTTTGTCTCAAAGTGCCTACAGTTTTCAAAGGGGCTGACAAATTTCCTTTTTTCTTTTGCTAATCATCATCATGTCCGTTATTTCTGTCTCTTCTTATACAATATATTTACATACAGTACATCCCCTTTACTGCAGAACATGTCTCTCACTGCCTTTGCCTCAAATTAGCTGCATCTATCTGCCTGTACAGAATTTCCCCCCCTCCTTTGTTTCCTCCATCTTCCCCTCCTGTCTGTTGACTGAGGATCAGTCCAATGTTCTTGTGTGATAAGACTCCTAATCCTGACGAGACAAAGGGGCTCAATGTCTCAGGCTGTTGCCCCCCTGCAGCACTCCATTACCAACTCTCCGTCTCTAGGCTTCGCTCAGTCTCACCAATTACCACACGCAGCTTCCTCAGTCCAAACAATTATCTCACGCCTCCGTCACAGACAATTCTTTTTGTATTGAATTTCAGAACACTGTCCCTCACCATGCTGTGTGCAAATGTAGGCTCTGATACTCACACGAGCACATGTGCACCTTGTGGCTAACGTGTGTCCTTTCTGTGCCAGATTAGTGTGTATTATAATGAACCCTCTGGCTTTTGTGTTCAGAACTTTTCTTATTCAAATACGTTTTACAGTGTGTTAGTGGTGTTAGCCAAAGATTCCAGGTCTTGGACAGTGGCTGTGTCATGTTTGTCGTAAAAAGAGGCTTTTCAGTGCAATGCAGAGGAAATTCTTTTGGGTGTTTTTAAGGAAATGGCAGTCTGATTTTCACCTTTTCTCCTAGTGTGCATGTTTATATGGTGATAATGGAGAGACAAGGATATGCTTTCGAGTGTGATTTTGCATTGTTTTTGGTCCCACGCTGGTGGAAAGAATAACAACTTTGAAAGAAGAGGGTGAAAAGGTGATGTTAGCAAAAAGACCAGTGAAACAAAAAGATAAAGTCCAGTGGGGAGGTCATTGGAAAGAGTGTAAGGGAGCAACGCCAGCTGAACGAGGAAATGAGTCAGAAGTTATCAGGAAGGAGAGATCAGATTGAAAGAAAAGGAAAAGGAACTAGACTGTTCCAGCATGGGAAACTAGTCTTCACTTTCCAGCGGTACATCAGCTTATGTTCCTGCCAAAGCTATTGACATGAAAAAGTTCAACCAAAGGGCAGTGCTGCCCATCGGTCTGAACTATTTTATCTGCGCAACTGTGTACAGATGCATTAGGCATATCTAAACTAAATATCTGTGAATCATAAAGCAGGAAGAAAAAAAAGAAAAGAAAAAGTGAATGAGAGGAAAAACAAGCCCCCAGGCTTAAATCAGAGTCTAACCACCTCAGTCAGACAGATAAGAAATCTCTCAGTGCAGTGGACTGGATAATATAACACACACACGCACATGCTCAAAAACACACACACACAGCTGGCTTTCACAGCGAGGGATTAAGCTGCTCATCCTCAGTTCAATCAGGCAGTTTGTCTTCTGCTCTAATCATGATGCTGAGCCGAAAAATGAGAGGGGAGGAGAGGACAGCAGTGATAAGAGGACTTCTGATTACCTCGTGATCGAACAGCACGCGTGTGTTTTACATGTGTGAAAGTGTGTGATATTTCAGCCGGACGTGGGGTCAGGACAGCTCAGCATGACAAGGCTCTTATTTAATGAATGGTAAATGGTGCAGCAGCGCACATGCTGACAGTGTCTCTGCGCCGTCCCCAACAGTTTTATTGTGACACTTGTAAAAAAAGAAATACAGGCTTCTTTGTGCGCTTCGCCTCTCTCTCTCTCTGCTGCGCCCTGACCCACTCCTCTCTCCCCTCTTCCCTCTTTTTCTCCATTTCATCCCTCACTACCCTCATATCTCCCTTTGCTGTATTATGTGTCATCCCTCGCTGCCCTCCATCATTCTTCTTCCTCATCTGTAATACTCACAGTTTCACAGAGTAAACATGTGAACAACAGTCCCTTTCTTTCTCTCTCTCGCCATTATCCCTCCTCTCGTTCTCTCCCCCTCACTGTAGAAAACGGTGTGGGACAATGTCGCCAGTGTCTTGTCCGCACTGAGGTTTCAGGGTGAGGGAAAAAACAGGAATGTCAATTAGCAAGAATAACAGCAAAACAATGGTCTGAGTTCTGTTTTTTTGTGATGGAGAATGTTTGTGTTATGAACCAGTACAGATAATTAGTGTAGACAAATTAGAATAACTGTAGTAAGTAAACGGGACGTGTGTTTGTTTCCATGTTTGAAAATGACGCAGCACACAGTGAACTGGGTCAGTGAACATCTAGGTAGGGCACGGACGTCCAACTGTTGAATTTTTAATTTGGTCTAAATATGAGTGCTTTTCCTCCCCCGACCGTCTCCTGTGGTGGCAAGACCACAGAAGCAAGACAACTTCTCTCCTTCTAAAGTGTCTAAAAGTCTGCTGTCCCCAGATCTTTCCTCTCATGCATAAATGGTCTTTAAGCAAAAAGGCAGAATTCGCTACATGCTGCAGTGCAGCTTTAATTAGCATAAATGAACAGCTTTCCCAAGCAATTTCAACGCATTTTGCACAGGAAGACTTGCAGGAAGTCCCAAAATGACGTCTCTGTGTTAATCCTGTGACCTTGAGTGTTTCAGTCCAAGCTTTGGTGTTCTAGCCTTGAAGCTAGCGCAGTTAATTAGTAATTTTTTATGCTCTTAATGAGCTGATAAGTGAGCAAAGATCTACTTGCGATACTGTGAGTGGGAGAATCATTACATTCTCACATTATATTTCTTTTTCACCTTAGTATTTACTGTTTTATAGAGAATTACCACAAAAACTAATACATTTATATATCTTTTTCTGTCTTTTTGAAATAATGCTATCTGCAAAATTATATGTATTTTTGCTGACATCTGTGTGTTTGTGTGCGTCTTCAGTCTGCAGATGTGTGTGAACAGATCCTCCGGGTCGTGTCCCGCTCTAGTCGGCTGGAGGAGTTGGTTCTAGACAACGCAGGACTCAAAACGTGAGAATGTGCAGAGCCCTCCAACAATTTAATGTGTCAAGGTCACTAACGACTCAGCCTGTGAAAACAGTTAGATTGTGTTTTCTGTGGCTGTGGCGGATACTTCTCATGTGTGAGAAAATAACTCACTCACTTTGCTTGAACTTGTAGGCAAGACATTTTTTGCAGAAAGCCTGTGTTACAAACTCTTGTTGTGGAGTTTGAGAGAATGTTAAGGTTTCCAAAATAGGAAGGGTCCAATGAAAGACACAACCTTTATATTATAAGAAGTGTATCTCAATCTGTGTGCATCAGTGTCTATCATAAGTCCAATAACTTCATTGGAGCGACTAAGTTAAAGAAAATGTGAATGTAAGGTCTTTCTTGCTTGAATTGAAATGTGTTTTCTTTGTGATTGTGTCTCATAGCATAATACCTGATAAGGTGCTGCAGTTCTAACAAAAATGCAGTCGCAAGATTTTAAGATAAGATATCAAACTGAACTTGTGACAGATTCTTGTTTTAGTATGTTTTATTATTATATCTCTGGACATACTTTTAATAGAACAATACATTTGATTAGTATCAAAGCAAGATGTGCCTGCATCCAAAGTTGATATGGAAAAATTCCAAGATTGAAATCAACGTGAAGTTGAAAAGCAGATATTCGAACTTACACAACTGCAGCAGCTTTGCAGAGGGCTGTTGATGTTGGCTGAATGTTTTGTCTCTGTCAGCTGTGTGCGGGAAATCATTCTTTATTACACTTCTGCTAATATGCAGTTCAGTGCTGTTTTGCTAGCTGGCTTTGTTGTAAAATTTCAATTCAGTCATTTTATTGAGACATTTTGACTCATTATATAAGGAAAAAGCAGCATTAACGTTGGCTCCTTTTTATTCAAGTGTCCCAGTAAGCCATGACAGTTTGACAGTAAGCCAGCATGCACAAAAGCAGGACCCTGATCATTAACATTAGTATTCACATCATTTTCTGCTGTGAAATGTCAAAATATCTTCTTTGAAAATGGCACACTCACCTCTCTTCTGCGGTTTATTTCTTACATGGCATTTATTTATGATAGATGCTATAGATAGCATACGGTAGAGTACATTGGTCATAATGGGTACACTCCTTCTTACTCTCCAGTGATTTTGCCCAGAAGCTTGCTGCTGCCCTGGCCCATAACCCCAGCTCAGGACTCATCACCATTAATCTTGCCAACAACCCACTGGAGGACCGAGGTACGATGTCTGCTTTAATCTGGTCTAATGTATTCATGTCTGCTCTGTTCTGCTCTCCGCTCTTCTAAACAGCTCTGTTCTACATCAGCTGTGAAAGGTAACTCTCCTACCATAGTGGAATATTAAATACATTAAACATTCAATAGTTATTTAGCAGGAAGATTTCTCCTGCCGACTCTTCATTGTGTTATACTGTATATGTACCGCAGCCTGTGACAGGTACAGAGTGTAGTAATATTGACAGTTTAGGCTCACTTGGTACAGGACAGTGAGTGCAACAAGTTTAATATTTCATCGCCTTCATCCTAAGGCCTCTCAGTCTATCCAGGACACATGAATTAAAGATACATTCCACCAAATATTCAGGCATGTCGCATGTAAACATGCAACAGATTTCTGGGGATTATTCCTTCTCATGTAAAATGTACCACAATGATCTGATGAATGTTTTCTTATTTAAATAAACCATGCTTTATTTTATTTTTTTTACAATTTGTCATTTTATTATTATCATTTGTATTTTCAGGTTTCTACATCATTCTGTAGCTTTCCTGTGTGTATGTTTTAGCATCAAATGCTATTTTCCCAAGCCCTTCTAAAAACGGTTCCCTATTCTTATGTCACTACTTTTTTTCTAACAGCTACCCGTGGGTTTTTGAAAAACACTGAAAAGAACACAGTTGGAGTAGCTCTTTAAAATGTGACAGTCCATTGGCAGTAACATTGCCTGAAACAAGCATCATCATGAAAGCAAAAGGAAAAGAAGACATTGACTCATTGACTCTCTCTCGCTGCAGGTATCTCCTCCCTGGGTGCTCAATTTGCCAAACTTCGGATGGGGCTCAAGCATTTAAACTTCTCCAAAACCTCACTATCGCCCAAAGGTATGTGCTGCCTCACTCTGTCTTTTGTATACACTTCCTGATGATGTGTGAAAACATTTGCAGTTTTGAAAAATTGAGGTAGGTTGGAGTGATTCAAATACAAAAAGATAACATAAATATTGTGCTATGATTAGTTGGCTTTCCTGTTTGAGTATGAGATGCAGTTCACAGCTTTCATCAATGTGATCACAACTACCGCTGAGAGGCTGATGACGCTTAATTATTGAACTGTAAACACTGTGAGTGAGAGAGGGAGGCCAAGATAAAGATGTGTGAGTGTGCAGAGGCAATCTGTAAACAGTGTGCATGTTTCTATTTGCATAAATGCTGCTCAACATGCAGTCAGTGGAGCCGTAACCTCTTGACTTGATTGAAAAATCTTTCCGAAGTAATGGCCTTTAATGAAATGAAATGAAGAGGCTGATTGTGCTTTTTGCGAAACAACTGCAGGCGCTTTGAAGTTGTTCTGGTTATAATTTCTGGATTAAATGCGGCCGCTGTCGGCGATCACTTGCAGGGAAAATTTCTCCTTCGTTCTCACCCAACGTAAGCTCTTCACCACCAGCTACAGTCTTCAGAGACCATCTGTAAACATGCTCTGCTCTCAGGCAATCAATAAAGAGCTATCATATTTCACAGTGTAGGGTGAGTGAGAGGGCTGCGCCGTTTAAACTGAGCCCTGCCCGTCTAGCTAAAGGCCCAATCCATAATCCAAACCCCAAAAGCCCCCGACACTCAGAGCAACATTGAGGACATCTTTTTATATATATATTTTTTAGCCCTGATTTTATTTGATGAAGCTTGTTTCAGCAGATCTATCATTTGATCTTTTGATTTTTCATTCCAGTTGAAGGTATCTTGAATATGTTTAAACTTACTTTAATTATTCTGTCTTGATCATCTTCATTCATTCTGTGAATCAGACTGTTCTCACATTGTCTCCTCTCCAGCTCTGTCAAATCAGTCACTTGGCAGTTACGCATGGTTTACTGACAGACAGTCAGGACTTGATAAAAGTGCTGGTTCAGTGTGTCAGCCACGTGATAGATGTGACACGGGTCAGTGGTTTGCCCGCACAGTATGTCAATATGACGCAGACACTGTGGAGAAGAAATCCATGCATGCAAAGACTTGAATACACAAACATCTGTCTCTCAAATACGTCGTAAACGATTGCATTTGATGTGGTTGTTTACGATGCTTGATGTTCAATAGTGCTCTCGATCAATTTATTTTGGTATTTTTTCTCATTGAATATAAAAAATGAGAATCCTCAGCATAGTGTGACACTGATAAAAAAGCATACTGTAGCATTACATTTACACAACCATGAGAAAGAATCCTCTTTTCACTTTCCATGCATTCACTCTACATTCTGATACTGTTCTTTCCTGTCTTCACCCGCTGCTCATTTCCCCTGCTATTTCCTTCAATACACTGTCAAAACATCAAGTGGAGATTTGAGGGTTGTGATAATGCTGACAGAGTGT
>OMLP01035296.1:0-12937 GCA_900302685.1 Spondyliosoma cantharus
AGACAAAATATTGGAATATAGCCTGACTGCAACTGTCCCTGGTTGGTTTGGTGTTGGTTTGTCTGTTGGTTGGTTGATATTTGGTTGGTATTTGGTTGGTTGGTTGGTTGCTTGGTTGGTCCGTAGTTGGTTGTTTGAAGTTGGTTGGGTGGTTGGTTGGTTGGTCCGTAGTTGGTTGTTTGAGGTTGGTTGGTCTGTAGTTTGTTTGAAGTTGGTTGGTCCGTAGTTGGCTGTTTGAAGTTGGTTGGGTGGTTGGTTGGTCTGTAGTTGTTTGTTTGAAGTTGGTTGCTTGCTTGGTTGCTTGGTTGGTTGGTTGTTGGTAGTTTGGTTGGTTGGGTGTTGTCGAGTTCCATTTGCCATTCTAGTTTAATGATCATTTATCTCCCCGTTTTTCCTCAATTAATGTATCTATTATTCAGTGAAAATATACCCTCGACAAGTTCCCAAAACCCAGGATGTGTGTGTCAGCCAACTGTCCAAAACCCAAAGATATTTAATTTACAACAATCCACAACAAAACATAGAAAAGCGTAGAAATAATTCATCACGTCGCATTATGTTTTAGTTCCGGTCCGTCTTAATTTGTTTGCCTTTTTGCTTGATAATGATAAAACAATTGACAATCAACAATTCTGCCCAACTTTGGCAACCTAAAACTCCTTCACTGTAGTGCATTCATTCAATATTTTTCAATGACTTGTACGTCTTCCCTTGTCTTTGTGCAGTACATGTTGTAATGTGTTCTCAATTAACACCAAAACAAAGTTGCTCGTTTTTTTGGGTTCAGCCCGCCGCGGCTGCACTCGGCTGCACTTAATTTAACCGTAACAAAGAAGAGCCTGACTGTAACAGTGTGTGTGAATAGTATTGTGCAGTGGTTGCCCTGCGACTAGCCCCATAGCTGGTGTGAATATAAATGAGAGAGGAAGAGGGTTTCCACTGAACACAAAGGGGGAAGAAGCGAGGAAGAGGAGGAGGAGGAGGATGAGAGGAGGAATTGTTGCCGTCGGCTGTTTTGCCTCCTGCCTCATTTCTCTCCCTTTGGCCATGTTCACCACGGGGAGGAAAAGTTGGACTCCCTCCCTTCCTCTTTTATCTCTCCTCTCGCTGTCTTCCTTTATCTTTGTCTAAATCTGTGAAACCTTCGATTATTTCTTTTCCATTTCCTGTTTTTTTCCCCTTGCCGTCCCTCCCTGTGACCCTCCATCCGTCCATTTCCGCCACACTTCATTGCTTTTCCCAACTCTTCCATCTCCATCCTCCATCCTCCTCCCCGCTCTTTATTTAAGCGTTAAACACTATCACTCTCCGTCCGTCCCTCCGTTGCCTCTCGCTCGGGGCCGATTGTTGTCTGATCTTGACTGGAGCCCGAGATTAGATCCAACCCCGCTGCTGTAATCAGCCCTCAGCGTCCCTTGCTGCTCGCAGATAATCTGCTCGCGCCCGGGAACACACAAAAAAATCTGCTGCTACATCTGTTTTCCACCGTAATGCATTTACACCTCACTGATGCTGCGGCTGCTGGTGGCAAATACATCAGAGGTACTTACGAAGAGTAGTGATATGATATAAATAGTGAATGAGGAGCAGAGGTCCTGCTTTCAAAATGTCACTTAATGGAATAGAAACATTTTGGGGAAACTGGCTAATTCAAACTGATGCCTCTTTAGTGTCTGTAGTGTTTCGACAGAGCCAAACGAGCTGTTCCCGCCTTTTTCAGGTCTTCATGCCAAGCTACGCTAGCCTGCTGTCGACCGTATTTTCAACACTATATTTCTTAATTGGTTGACTGGCAACAAGAAATAATTCAATAAATAATGATTTTAATGTTTACGCATCCTTTTTTTTTGTGTAGAAATTAAACAAACAAACATTTGGACAGAGCCAGGCAAATTAGTTCCGCCTCTTTTTGTTCTTTATGCCAAGCTCAGATAACCTGCTGTTGACTGTATTCTGCATATTATGTTGCTTTATCATATGCATCATATGATTACTAGCCTTGTGTCCATCAAGGATTTGGATGCACATTTTACATTTAGTATCGAATTAGAAGAGGTTGATGAAAACGGCAAAATTATGTGAGGAAAAACATCCTAAATTCCGCAAAACAGTTTATCTGCTTTTTCAAAAAAAAAGAGCTGATTGGGAAACGGAAAGCTTTTGTTAATACGTTCATCAGTAGTGGACAGCTGTCCCCACTCTGGTTCCATTTTTTGTTTCTTCTTCTTTGATGTTTGTTGGCAAACAACCGGTTTTGTTTTGTTTGGTTTTTCTTTTTGAAATTTCATTTGAAATACATTTGGATGGAACTACGGCTAACTGTTGCTTTAACATGTAAGTAGCCTTCGAATGTTGAGATATTTCTTATGACTTTATTTACATTTTTATGACTTAATTTACAAAAAGGTATGATTATTACATTTTTTGCATATGAAATCTGTAAAGTAACTTTAGCTGTCAATTAAATGTGCTAACAATTTAAATACTTTGTAGGTTTACTTAGTTACTTCTCACTTTGAAACCTGTGTTTCATGGAAATAATTACTTTTTTCACCCATAAAATGACTTTTTAATTTTGTTTGTTTAAGTTTGTTTATTTACAGATTCAATAAAAATGTTTGTAAACAAATGTATTAATGCCTGTTTTTATTATACAATTAGTCAATTGATTAAATGCTTTTTTACTGTTTTTTGTGCAACTTGTGTTCTTCCATAACTACAAACATTCACACTGTTAGTTTGTTCATATTTAAGAATGTACTCTACAGTCACTATTTAACTTCCTGACTTGTGTCTTGGTGCCGAATTTATGAAACATTTCAAAATTTCACGTTCTCGTGTTTCAAACTGCAGATTGGACGTTGTTAAAGTCTTTAGAAGAGCCAGCTTTTTCACAACTGAAGCACATTTGGCCCAGTTTTGGACTAAGTCTTTTGCAAGTCATTAAATCTGTGCTTGCTGGGGACGAAATTCATCATCAACTCCACATTTTCACAGCCAGAGGACACGTTCTGAAATCCTGTTTCATACAGTCAGTGTATGAGCTGTGCATACCAGCTGAACTAGAATAGATGTGTTATGTAAACTCAACAGATAACACATATACTGACGGACGTTGTGTGGTTTAAAGTCTCATTCACTGTGCTGGTCACGTCCATATAGTTCACACACCAGTGATCTGCAAAAAAAAAAACACCAAGATCAGCTTCTTCTTTGGTCCCACGGTGCCTTTCTGTCCATATGGTGGAAGCTTGCCTCCCCGTTTTGTCATGTCATCGGGGGCCAGATCCACTTTCCAACACATTAATATTCATTGATATAGCTTTAATCTGCAGAAATTGGGTTATTGGCAATGGCGGATGATTCTGCCTCTTCGCCCCCCCCCTCCTATTCAGCTCTATTCCTGTAACTCTGTACGATGGGGGGAAGAAAAGAAGAAGATACATTTTTAAAAAAAAATTAAAAAGTAGGGATTGGAAAGAGAGGGGGAGAGGAAGAGGAAAAGAGGCCAGGAGAAAGGAGTTGTATAAGCGAGGGGAGGAAGGGGAGACAGAGTGAAAGAGACAGCGGTGACGTCACGGCCACTTTAAGTAGGTCAGGATGGAAGTCGTGATGTCACGTACACTGGAATCGGCCCACTGGGCCAATCGCGTGCAGGGACACACCCCCTTTTTTTTTTCTCCACACCGCCACGGGAAAATAAAAACTGCAGCCCCCCCTTTCCTGCAGCTGTCTCAGACCACAGACAGTCACTAACACATGCACACACTCCTGCTGCCACAGAAACTGACAGACAGTAACAGCAGGCTACTATAATACCCGAGGGGATGCAGCAACTTTTGCTTGTTTCCTTCCTCTCCTCTTCATCCTCGTCCTCCTTCGCCCTCCTCCTCCCACACCCCCATCTTCTGCTTCCCCCTCACAAACGTCAACTCTCACCAAAGCCTCTTTACTCGCTCAGACGGTGATGAAGAGGACGGAGCTATTTCTGATGTTTTTCCCTTTGATTTTTTTAGCATCAGACAAATCATCACGACTTGAGTCTGTGTGTGTGTGTGTGTGTGTGTGTGTGTGTGTGTGTGTGTGTCTCAGCAGTGGTAGGCAGATTATACAGACCCTTGGGATGAGGCGAGGGGTAGCAGTAACGTGAGATCACGATGTGAAGGCGAGAAAAAGGGAGCAAGAAAACATTTAGAAGAAGCGCAAAAACGTAAAAAAAAACGAAATGCGAGCTGAGCGGGCCGACTTTTGGTTCAGCTGAGGTCAAAACTAGCGGTGCATTATTTTTAGTATCCTCAGATGAAAGAGGAAACAATGAGACGGTGAGCTCAAGTATCACACTCTCGACGCACAGCTTTTTATCCGAGCCGAGCCCACTCACCTCAAATGCAGATTAATCAGGATAATCAACATCGTGCGATTAGGAAAAAAGTGCAGTAATCACAGCGATATTGTCCAGTTAATAACATCACCATGGAACAGGCACTGTGAATTCAATTACAAGATGGCTGAGTGGATTGATTGCCAGTGAGTCTCTCAAAATGAAGACCTCATTTCCTGCAGACTCCAGTTTTAGAGAACATTTGTAGAACCTACTTCGGTCTTGCTTGAGGTCTTTTACTTCTGGTTCTGTTTAACACTGTTTCACTCACAAAATGATGTAAATTATATAATGATTAAAAAAAAAAAAGAAGATATAACCACCTTGTCCCCTGAGTTTGGCGATGAAACAGCTCGAGCTAGTTTCAAGCCCGGTGCGTCTCACACAGATGTTAAAAGCTGACCTTCTGCATCTGTGCGAGATCAGTAAAAATCAGCGGTCAGTAGACTGGTAAAGCGCTATAGAAATGCTAGTCCATTTACGGTTGGGACGCTAACGCGCTGACAAGATGGCGATGGTCGTGACAAGTCCCTCATTTATATTCAGCGATCATGAATCAAAATCCAAGCAGGCACTTATGAATCACATTTTACTTCGTGAATCGAAAACCTTACAGGCGCTTTATCAAACGTCTGGACGTCTGTGCGTACATTTCCGTAAGCGGAAAAACAAGGCATGTAAATCAGAAAGTTATATTGAGGTCACATGAGTAATTCTCTGCAAATTCACTCTGTTACATAAAGACGCTGTTGGAGCATTTATAACATGCCTCACTACTTCATCTTTCTCTGTCGCACTATTTTATGTCTTAGTTCGGCGGAGAGACTTGCAGACCAGGATGGTCGGGTTTAGTAAAAGAAGTCTGTTGGTGCTGGTGGTGTACACATCGGATCACGGGATCGATCAGAGAACAGATAATGTGTCCATCAGAGGAGGACGTGCCGAGTCAATGCGTCCTTGAGCAGCGCGCGTGATTATCTTCCCTCTCGTTGACTGTGACTGTGTCTGTTTCCAGTTCAGTTGCAAGGCGACTGCGTGATTCTGTTAGGTGACACTTCCTCAATGATAATGATCAGATCAGAATCTACGGGCTGGTTTCATTAAAAGTTCATCTTATATTTTTCACTGTGGAGTGCTGAGCCGCTTCGCTGCGCCGAAGAGTTTTGGATTACTCTCAATCTGCAGATAAGAAAGAATCCTTCTGTTTAAGATCAAACGTGCAAATCACCAAAATTGGATGTGCGAGGTTTTCGCCGGGAGCGTGCCTATGTTCCCACATTTCTAAGATTGTTTTTTCAAAATTAGGCCCTATGTTCCCGTTTTCACTTTCCAGCGACAGCATGTTACTGCAATTACAACTCACTCCGTCTAAGGGCGCTTAATCTCACCAACAGTATCACAGTGTGGTGTGAGGATGTGTCGTGGGTCTGTAAATGTGGACGCTGTTAAGTACGTCAGCTCAGCACCTGAAAAGCAAGTTTTGTGTTGTGATGTATTTGTAATAGAAGTCCCAAGAAAAGTGACTTCTTTATGTGCCACAGAAAGCCTTTACCGGAAAAAGTCATACCATGAGATCTCCTCCGCTCTACATCTGTTCTTTTTGTTCGGGTCGTTGGAATGCCCGGCCATATGTAAGCTGTTATATGCATTTAGTCGGAGTTACCTCACAATTTGGAAAATAGACAGACCCTCCCCCCCCACCAACTCTCTTTAGATCAGCATTAACCCTGGTGGACTGCTGCCAGCAGGAGGTCGGCTGTGGGGGGTAAACGTGGGGAGGATGTGTTTGTAAAGAGGCCAGCGAGGGTCACCAGGTCAACCGCAGTTATTAAAAGGAGCCTGGTTCAGCCGGTTCGGGGCCACCGGTGGAGCTGCTGCTGCACATTACCCAGGCTGACTTGAACTCGCGGAGAGCGGAGGGAAGAGACCCGGAGCAGGCGGATCAAAGCAGCCTTTATTCACAAAGATCTTCTCGTAAACCAAGAGCGGAGAGAGGGGGTGAAAAAATGCTGAAGAGGAGCTGACATGGAGGAGATGAAGGTGGAGGACATGAAAGTTTGAAACTCCAGGACCGAGGGGTCTGGCTCAGCGTCCCCACAACAAGACAAAAGCTTCCAGCCGGCTGAATCGCGGTGCTTTGTTAAAAAAAGGAATGAGAGAGACATTTAACTGGACCGTGAAGATGAAAATCCAAAAGATCAAAAGCCTTGACATTGCTGAATTTTCTTCCTGTTGCTCTCAAAGGAAGTCTTTCATTTATAAGTCTGGGCATCTGCAGTTGAGGGCACAAGGATGCAGAAGAGCTGAGGATTACGACGATGATTGTCACCCTCGGGCCCAGGGTGCTGCTAACTGCGTTACACAGAGCTCGCCAATTTTGAACTAGCAGTGATCGTGCAAAGAAAAGTTCAATTTGATGGAATTATTGAATATCTTGACATAATTATCATGATAATCCCTTCACATCTGTGGATGAGAAAGAAACATCTGTACAACAGCTGCATCCTGAAGTAGAGTCATGCTAGATATATAGGACTATATGTACTGATGCAGACTGGGAGGTCATGTGATCAGGAATGTTCCGGAGAGTTTTGGGGGGTTTTGACAACCCGAGGAGGACACTATGTTCTACAACTACTGATCCCATTTTTCTTTTCACGAAAACACGTGGACCAACGCGTCGGGATGTGGCGTTCCAAAACACAAAAGTCATGATGACATTAGAAACAGAAGTTATAAACCTTGAGATTGAAATTTGCGCTGCTGTTTGGTTTCAGACTCGCCACTCTCAACACAGCATTGTTAGCAACTAGCTTAACAGAGACAGATACTTCCCTTAGTAGTTGGTGGAGACCAAAAATGGAGCAAAAAGGAGAGTGGCTCCTAGATGTACAGTTGTCAGATGGCCGGAAACACGTCTCCAAATGAGAGATAACGCTGCTCTGTATGTGCCGGATGTCAGAATATGTCAATGTTGTGTCTTTACGACTCGTGTCCATTACCCCCTAGTGGCATAAAATGTTATTGCAGCTTTAAACCGTTACGATAGAACTGTCAAAACTGTTAAAATCTGAATAATTTATGTTTTCCCTTTGATGGCAAGTAACCAATGTGGTCAGAGAATCTCATGAGAGATATTGAGCTGGTGAACGAGGTGATGAAAGTGCTCAGTCTTCATTTAATACACCCACTGCTGAAATTAAACATGCGGCGGTCACTTTTTTCCCGGCCCGCCGTTGATTACATGACCAGCCACCTGAACCTCCCCCGGCTCCGTCCCCATAGGATCGATTATGATTAATCCCAAATCTCATCATTTTAACAGCACTATAGCGAATTACACCACGCGCCCCGGAATTTGATTGATGCCGAGGGTGAGCCTGATTATAATAGAGGGGTGGGCGGTAGGTGCATCCTGCATGATTGGAAAGTCCAAATGAGATATAAAGTGTTTTTTTCAAAATGCAAAAATGAATCAGGTGCAGCTTGGACTCCTGTGTTTGGGTTATTCAGTGTTTGAGTATAACATTGCATGCAGTGCCAGTCGAGTGTAATGTCACATCCTTGGCTTTGTCTTTGTAGCTCGACAGCCAATATTTTATCAGAAAACAAACACTTCCCAGGCTGATTGTTCTCTGTGCGTCCTGTGATTCATTGTGTGTCCAACATTTTGTTTTTCTAAGTTATTATGGCAGGTTCTTAATTTATTCCTCTTGCAGACCTTTTTATTGGCAGCAGTACAATACAAAGTCCTCCATTCCACTAAATGACATGTTTACACTTGAAGGTAGTCGTCTGTTTGTTCCAGTGCTGACTGACTCGAGGCGTGCCAAAAAAAAAAAAATCCCCACAGGCCACACAAACACACACATTATATTTCAGGACTTAGGAGAAAAATCTTTCCATCAGCCGTTCAACCTGCCATGACCTCACCGACGGCGCATTGTTCGGTAGTGCACAGGTGCGCCATGGCCCGATTTCATGGCTGGGGTTGTTCCAGGTCACGCAGAGTTCAGGACAGACGGAGGTAAACTCTCACATATCTTTGTCAGACGAATCCCAGCCATCCAGCGATGATGGTGGCTTTGAGAAATGTGTTGGAGCTGAACATACGCATCAGGGAGGCAGCGCCAAGCAGGAAAAGTATGTCTAAATTTAACAGTGTGCGTCACTTCTAATTTTGTTACCGTCTGACTTACAACTGTGTATTTTCACAGCAGAGACAGAGACTTGAAACACATTTCCTGCATTGTTTATGTGGATCTGTCTTAACTCAAGGCTCCATCTTAAAATCCCAAAAAACATTAATCACATTGAAACATATTCAGAATACTGTACTTGTATTCCAGAAATTTCTAAAACGTGCTTTAACTGCTGATTTAGTCTCCTCTGAAAAGAGCCAGGCTAGCTGTTTCTACCTGTTTCCAGTCTTTATGCTAAGCTGATCTAGTTGCTTGGGGTGGTTTCATATTTGCCGTACAGATGTGTCACGTGTTCTACATTTTTAAAGGTCTTCACCCTCCATCTTGAAAAAAATGATGGACGCCTAATCGCCAAAGACCTAGGTCCCAATTGCCAACTGTTGCTAACTGTATTTTCTTTTATACATACATGACTGCAGCTCCTGTTAGTTTGTTAGCTCAGTTAGCTGTGCAGCTAGCTGGACTACCAGGGGAGTGTTGGTGTTTGCACCGCCTGCACAGGAGCTTTTGGACCGGCTGGAGAGAGAGGTGTTTAGGTCTGCAGCTAACAGGTTAGCATGCTCACTTCAGTAGATATCTCTTCAAACTTCAACATTGTTATTTATTCACTTTCCGCTGATTATTTTAGATAATCTTTACTACCTCAAGCAAATTGTACAATGCTTGATAAAAGCACTAAACTCACTGTTTAAATGTAATTATTTACACAACTTCCACATAGTTTGCTGTTTTGGTAGATAGCTCAACCTATCTAGCTAACTGACTATACAGTATAAAGGCTATTTTCTATGCAAGAAAACATTAGCATTTGAGGAAATATAAGTGTATATAAGATATTCACTCTACAAAATAGTGTGTAAATAAGCAATTGTAGCAAAATCAGACCTAGCGATTATGTAGGTAGCTAACAGCTAGCCAACAAGCTAATTCACAAATGCACCGATTTATTAAATCTGTTGAATGAAATTATTTATTTTTCAGGTCAAAAATCATGAGCAAGATCAAAAAACGCCTGTCGAAGATGCTGAGTCGTGTCTTGTCCTCAACATCAATCAGACTTTGACAGCTTATGTTGGACCGCCAATATGGCCGCCAGAGGGTGCGTTACGTCACCTGAAAGCCCTTTAATCCATCCGGGCTGCACAGCTGGCGGGCCAAGATAAAGCGATGACCACCACTGATAGAGAAGTGAAACTACTGAGGCAGTTGCTGCAAGTCTGCAAGTCTCTCTATGCACGGACCATTTCTGCTTTTAATGGAGCAAATAATTCAACAAATCACTTTAGCTGGAGGGGACAGAGCTGCTTTTTAACCGTGACCGTGTGTGCAGTGAGTGTGAGCGTGAGTTCAAGTAAGCGAGGGCGTTTCGTACTGTATGTGTTGATTTGGACCGAGCCCACAGCGACACGGTAACTTGTTCAAATGCGCGTCAGTGTGCTCGGGTGGGACGAATATCTGGCTCGCCGCTACATGACGGAGGCACGAGCTGCAGGATCATTACGTAAGGTGGATAATTTGGGGCCGGGGAGAGATTTTAAACTGGCAACTATGATGCAGATAACATGAGTTTTTAGTCTAAATCCAACCCCGCATAAAATTCTGGCTATAAAAATTTGAAAGCCATCATTATTCGTCACATTTATAAACAGCTCTCCAGCTAAATCCATTTACTTAAACACAGAAACGGTCGGATTTAAACGCCGGGGTCACTGCGATCGCTGCCGAGAACCACGGCCCATCATGAATTCATTTTGTTGTCTTTTTCCAGTCCGAGCACAGCTGAGAGGCACATAAGGGAAAAAGTGTGGTCATCCAGCGGCAACACAAACGAAAGCATGTGTGTCACTCGGGGGGAAACGAGGCTTACATAACCACCGAGCCGGTGAGTGATGTTCTGGTCCTTGGCGGCTCTGCTCTGGGTCTGGAGTACAGTGCGGTACGGTTCCAGCTGGGATTACAAGTGTCATGTTTATTTCCCCCCACCACTCTGCTGCTGTGTTAAAGAGCTCATTATGTATTCCTGCATAGAAAACAGAAAAGGAGCGAGGGAACGACTTCCTGGTAAAAAGAGGAAGATCGGTGTCGTCAACGCCACGACTAAATACTAACTAGTATTACTACTAGTAAGACTGAACGTACCAACTAAAGCCTCGACTGTCTTTCAACTTTTGCCAAAGACGAACATCAAACACACGTCCACGAGTCAAATAGCATCTGTTTAATGGTTATTTCAAGTTTGATGTGTTCCAAAACTTCAAATATGTCCAAAACCACCCACTAACCTTTAAGTCAAACGACACTGACGATGATCTACCCACAATTCCTCGCGAAAATCATTGGAGCAAGCAAGCCTAACCGTATTGCACGGCACCTAGCCATACCAGCTAACAGGTCGGCTAACTATAAAACATACTGACAAGTTATCTGTATAATCATCCCAAGTGTACAGACTTTATTGTTTCTTGATATTTATTTAGCCTACTAGACATGGCAGGAAGTTTCCATGCCTGGTAGCCTGAAAAATCACTTGTTTGTTAGGGATAGTACGACAGTACGATATTAACTATGACAGGTCCTGTATTTTAACATAAAAATGTGGTCATGACCTGAGTCAGTTGAGACTCTGTTCACATGCTGCACGTCTCTAAATAAAAGTTAAGGTTTTGGCAAATTACCACAAAGTAAAACCACTGGGACTGGTGGTGTTTCTTGAGCATGGGAACTTTTAGGTTTCTGCGTGGCCCCGCGTGTTCTTCTTACATCGAACATTGTGGGAATTTCTATGCAAGGGAGTTCGGGCATTTAATAAAAAAAGCCTATTATTGGCACACAGTGGAGTCAACGTTAGGGTGTTTTCTTAGCTGTCTTTACTTTAATGACATGATTGTATTTCGCTTTATTGTGTTGATGTTCCACCTGGTCTTTTAAAAAGGGAATCTTACAGGATGTATGTGAGGATGAAAAAGCCATTAATTTGCGTTTTTTCAGATTGAAATGTTAATTTAGTTCAATTCTGTCATTTCCCAATTTACAAAACGCAAATAATACAATACGATTAACTTAATGCTTTCTAGCATCAGAAAACAAATTAAAACAACCAAACATACTAAAAACAAACTAAAAATATTACACCTACCCTTTCAACAATAATTACATTTTGTTAGCGGCCCTTTAAATTATACAGAGCCATAATAGAAAGTGACAGCAACTAAGAATATATGTATTTTCTGTCTTCCTTTTACTACCACCTGCTGCTTATCGCTCATTAAAATTTCCAGAATACACAAATCAACACTTGTGATATGACAAAATCATGCTCGTAACCCCGCCCCCTTTAAACAAATTAATTAATTAATTAATTAATAAAAAATTAGATTTTCTTTGAGCACAGAGAAAATTTGGACTTTCGGCAATAAATGTGAGAAATGAAAACAGTTGTCTGGTGCACAAACATGACCTTGAAGCTCAAACACTCAGGAACAAGACTGACTGCAGGGGGAATTGTTGAACATGTAGCTGATTGATGGAGAAACCTGGTCCTCTTGGGGGGGGACACTGGGACCTGGACTCCCCCAGCCAGGAGTCTGGACCACCAGACCCTGTCCAAGTTGGACCCACTTCCTGTCTTTGGCCAGGTGCGTTTGTTTACCTGTTGTTTACGCTGGACGCTCTGCACGAGCTTCGACTGGGGTGGACTGTACCAATGCGACTCATACGGGGAGGGGTGGGGGCGTCAGGAGGAGAGGCGACGCTTGTTTCTGCTCCCCGTCGCTTCAGGGTTCAGTCTGGTCCGGACGGGAGCCGTCGCAAGGTGCATCAAATAACGTCATACGTGTGTTTTGGATTAAAACAAACAAGCTCACCCGTTTTTTATAACCGCTCCATCGGGTTACAGTTCCCACCACCCCCCCTTAAAAATACAACAAACTCCAGCGCTCCATCTTGCCTTTTGATTGACCGCTCCATATTTTTCTTCGCTCCTGCTGGAGAGAGCAGAGAGAGAGAGAAAAAAAAAAAGGAAAAAGCACAACACCGGGGGAAACTGAGAGGGAAGAAGAGAAGGCACGGCGGAAAATACAAGGAGGTGGAGGCAAGAGAAAAGAAAGTGATATAACAGGAGACTAGCGGGAGAGGCTGTATTTTTTTTTTCCGGAGGGGACAGGTTGGGAAAAAGAAGGCATTTCGCAAGTGGAGAGCGAGACTTGCCGTATCCTAAAAAAACAAACAAAACCAAATTGCTTTTCTGCAGAAGTCTCTGCTGCTGTGTGAAGATTCCTCTCGTTTTCCCATCCGCTGGTTTTTTCTTTTTTTTAAAAAAAAAAGGTGAGTTCAACCTTTCAACTGAGCTGTGATT
>OMLP01035356.1:3021-13493 GCA_900302685.1 Spondyliosoma cantharus
CGCTTTCTCCTCCAAAGTGAGAAAACTTTTTCTGAAATGTTCTTTCTTTTTTTATACTGCGCACCCGACAACACCGTCTGCTTTCATTAATAAAAGCGGCCTCATTATTTAAGATTGAGATCATCGCAGAGGAAAAGGAGATTTTTTTTTTTTTTTTCCTTCTCTGCCCTGGTCTCTCACTTCCTCCCTCTCCCCCGTAGAAAAGCCCGCCGTACGTTATCGAGAACGCATACAGCTATGGAAGAGAGGTGAGGCGGGAGTGTCACTCTCATGTTCCTTCATCACCATCAGCTGTGAGTGTAGTCCCGCCCCACGTGATGGATGGAGTTGCATTTAATGCCTCTTTGGTTGAATTGTTTGAGAGTGTTGTTGAAAAGGGCACGCTGTCTCATGAGGGCTGTGTCAAAAAAACATGCGTACACACACACACACACACACACACACACACTCACATCCGGAGATAAATGAAAGCGCGCGCAGCCTTAGCATAGAATCAGAGCAGCTTCAACACTGTTCAGGGTTTTTTTTTTTTGTGACAGACTCCACAATGTAGCTTTGTATTTCAAAAGAACATTGAGTCACGGGGTTATGAAAAGGTTTGCACTTCATTGAATATTGTGACTGTTACTCTATCGCCCGCTAGGTACAACGTGCAGGAACCTTTTAATAGGAAGGAAGGGTGCAGTACGACACTGAAACTATCATGTGAACACTTGTTACTACAGATGTTTCATCAAGTTATCTTCAAAATAGCTTCAAAACAAAAAAATGTGAGCAGATTTATTCAAATCTGTTCCCCTCCGATTATGATTTTGGGTCGTCGGTCCGTCCCATTCTTGTGAATACGGTATCTCCAACTCGCGAAGGGAATTTCTCCAAATTGTCCACGACAACTGGGGGCCAAAAGTCAAAGGTCGTCATGTGACACTGTGGCGCCACAGTAGCTTGAACGCGATACCTCAGAAAACGCCTCAAGAGAATTTCTTCAAATATGGTATAAATGTCCGACATGACTCGAGGATGAAGTGATTAGATTAAAAGGTCAAAGGTCACAAAACACATTTTTGGACATCAACTCAAGAACTGATCTATCATTACGCCAAACAATCCACACGCAGAGGTTCAATGCACCGTTAGATCAAAATATTCTGCAAAAAGTCTCCTGGCCTTCGTTCAACACTAAGATTCTTGAACGGCGACTCGTGTGGTGCTCGGAGGCGTACGACTGCGATGCGGTGAATCTAGTTTGGAGAGATTTAATGTCACCTTTGTATGTATTCCTTGCGTTTGAGGGCTCTGTGATACCTGCGCAGAAAAAACAACAGAAAAACAGATCAGACCTTGCAATGACCAGCGTAACTGCACTGAACAGCCTATATGAACGCCTTCAAAATGTTATAAAATGGGACAAAAAAAAAACACGACAGTCATCATTTGTCTCAAAAAATTCTGAATCCGAAAAGATGTATTTGAGCTGAATATGCTGCCTCTAGCCCGGTTAGGCGGCTTACTCGCATGCAGCAAAATATTTTGTGTCTCTGTTATTTGAGATTTTCCCAGTGATTCACTTCTTTCCCGTGTGAAGTGCTCACCTGCTTCCATCCCTTTCATCTCCCCGCGGACACCCCCATTTATAAAACGACAGCCCACAGATTGGGACAAAAGGCCCAGCAGGAAACGAGACAGCGAGGCAGCGCAAACCAGCCGCTCTAAAAGCCTCCGCCAGCAACAGGCCATCAAACCTGGGTCGCTATCAAAGATATCAGGCTCTTGGTCCTGCCACGTGTGCATGTGTGTGTGAAAGAGATCTGGCAAAGGAGCGGGCACCTTTGTATACTTCGATTTGTGAATATGTGCATGAATACGGCGGTTTATGTGTGTGTATTTGTCCAGGACTGGCGCGGGATTTCTGTATGATTTTCACAGGTCATTTGCGGCGCAGGGGGAATCCGAGCTGACTAATGCTCGGGTAGGGCGTGTGTGTGTCTATGTGCCTGTGCGTGTGTGTGTGTGTGTGAGAGAGAGAGAGAGACAGAGAGAGGGAGAGAGAGTGAAAGTGCTGTCATTCTGTCTGTTTTGTGACACTATGACTGTGGAGAAAGAGGGATGTGACAGATTGACACTGACAGACACAAGTCGATTGTCAAGAACATCGCATAACCGTAAATGGACGAACGCTGCAGAGTCGCTCAGGCATCCACAGCATACATGTTCATATACAGTCAGGAAGACTCTGATAGCACAGCTAGCATATTAATAGTTAACACAATTCACCTATACTGCCAGTATCATCACAGCCTGGTGAACAAAATCGCCCCACTGGAACACAAAAAGTCCGTCCCTGCTGGCCTTAGCTTTCAGATTTCTCTTACGTGGATAAAACAATGCCGGTGCTTTTACTGCCTTTTTTTTTTTCAACATGACCATTGTGTTGTTAAAGCTTTTATAATCCAGGGTCCCGGGGGGTGTCTAACTTTCCTCAGTTTGGGCCCTTAGGTAAATAGAGACACAGGATGAAACTGCAAGTGTACAGAAATACAATATGAAACTTTAATGAAGCTTCTGATTTCCCCAAAGTCCTGCCTTTGCACACAGCTCAGATCAATTGCACTGCACTGCTTTTGTTAGCCACAGCTTTTAATTTACATCTATGCATCCAAATTTGAAGCTGCGCTGGGGCTCTGGCATTGTTTTCCGCTTAGACACCACACAGCGGTGCTGACACTAAGACATTTTAGTTCCCCCACAGAGTGTGGCCATTAGCTGGGACGTATAGCCGTGGTTAAAGCACAAGATCACATATCTTTTGAGGACGTACACCTGCAGTGTGGGGCTTTAACACATGACTGTCCACACAATGCTGATTAAGCCCATCACTGGCAGATAAATCTGTCTGTACGCACCACACTGGTGCGATGCGTTTTACATCGGTCAGCGAAGACCTTAAGTGCTCTCACTGCCAGCAGGGGGACACAAACGTACCGCATTCGTTTAATACGATGTGATAACAAGTGCCACCTGTCCTCTCCTGCCCAAAGCTAATGACAATATCTAATTATTTCTGAGTCTCTCTGAGACAACCCACTTCCATGTTTGCTATGGATTATATCCTGTTTTAAATGTTGTTTTTTTGTAGTATTAAGGAGATTTTGAAGGGAGATTTGTTTTTTAATTAAAAAAAAACAAAACAAACAACAACTTTTCAAATGAGCTGAATTATCAATGCATAAAAAAATGGGGATTTAATGATGTTTCTATTGTGTTGTTTATCCTAACTCAAAGTGAGACTCTTGACTCTAATTTTGTTGGTACTGTGATTGAATATGTAGCACTGTAGCCCCAAAACACACAAAATGCAAATTTCTTCATAATGTTGCTTCAAATACAACATAAAGAATAAAAATGTTTCATTTCCTAGAAAAAGAAATAGACAGCACTCATCAGGCTGCCATGTTAGAAGTATGGACTAATCACAACGGGTCATTTCACGTTGAACAAGCCCTGTAGCCCACGCACAAATGTCTAAGTATGGAAGTTGTCACTGTCCAATTTCATAGATGCAAATACATTTCCCACTGAGATCAGAAGAGCCTCGAAACAATGCAGGCAAGATGTATGGAAAGGATAAAAACTGTTTCTCGAGCTTGGGCATTGGCAGCACATCTCGTTAAAAGTCAATCTAGCTCACCAAGTGGTCGATCTCTCTCTCTCTCCCAGCAATCAACTCAAACAAATGACAATCCAGGCACATCATTCAAACATGAGGGTATTCCTTTAAATAGAATTAAAATGTCACTGCTCTAAATGAATGGGAAGAAAATCATCATAAATAATCATGGAAGATATGACACTGTTTCAGTTCCCGTACAATTTAAGCAATTCATCTGCATGTGATAAATATAAACTGTGGTGGGAAAATAATAAACTGCACTGAACATGTTTAAGAAAAAAAAAAAGTTTATAAAAGTTGCATCATCAACCAGACTCACTAGTTGGCTTCCACAGCGTATCTTTTCTGTTACAGCGAGACTGTGCGAAACCGTGATGAGAAGGCACACAGTACAAACATCTGTAATTGAAAGGCTCAGCCAAATTTACCATGCAAAGTTGAAATCCTGGCGCTGTGCCTGATTTAGACACGTGGCAAACTGAGTTTACAGTTCGGAATTAAAGCACAATATACAAAGCAACCTACTAGAATTGCTTGGCCAGCGGTCTTTTCACTTTTCCACAGATTTTCCTTTCTGGGCAATTGAGCTTTCTTTATTGTCAACAGTATACTGGGAGAGATTGGAAAGCCTCGGGATAAAAATATTACTGGAACAATATCAAAAACAGAACACGCACAATTGAAGCCCCGCGCTGGATTGAAATCTACAAGGTTACCTCTACGACCGGAATCTTTGGATATTATTTTTATCTTGAACTCAGATGGTAGGAATAAAAAAAAAGAGGAAAAAAAAAAAGAAAACAGCTGGAAACTGTAAAACTGGAACGTCTATAAAAAAAACGCCACCTTATCTGCTGTCGTTTTAGCTCTTTAGCATTTACATAATGGCATAAAAAACTGGGTTTCATGAATACATTTTGCTTCACTTCATTTAGAATTTTATTTTTTCGATAAAGAAAATAAGA
Source organism: Spondyliosoma cantharus (assembly GCA_900302685.1). NCBI lineage: Eukaryota > Metazoa > Chordata > Actinopteri > Spariformes > Sparidae > Spondyliosoma > Spondyliosoma cantharus. The sequence continues at coordinate 7,657 of OMLP01035356.1, forward strand.
AATAAGGCATATCTCCGGCACGCTGTCTTATCTGGTTGACACAAATTAATTCGGGGGGGGGGGCAATTCAACACTCTGATTCATACAGTCTTGATCAGCCAACCACTTAGACCAGCTGCCTGTTAATGCAATTCCTTTATCGCTAGAGAGAAAACACAGTCAACTGTTTTACTTCTCTTTGTTCTGAATATTTCCAGGTCCCAGTTCAGCTCCATTATATTAGAAACTGACACAGAGAACCCTCGTATGCTATAAATCTTAACAGAGGATTTTTACAATTTTGGTCAGGTTTTCCAATTACGTTTGCTCTTGAAACAATGTTTGTTGTTTTAATACAAATTTCAGGGCAGACTAACGAGCAGAAAGAAGCGCCCTCCATACAGACAGTGTTTGCTTGTTATCTGAGGCATCGGATGATCAGACGTGTGATGAGAATTACAAGCGCTGGACATAGAGCGACTACGCTGCCGGCAAACAGAATATACGCAGCAGAAGGAATGCATGGCAACAGCAACACCACCCCCTTTATTCTGTACCGACCACCAGACCTTTCCTGGAGTTCGTCTGCTACACTTTATGAATTATTTCATAACCTGTTCTTAATCTCTTAGCCCTGCGCAACAGATTAAATCTTGAGTGATGACGTGCACGAAATAAAACAGACCGGTGATTTAATTTGGGTCGTATGCGTGCGCGCGCTTTCTTTTATAGACTCAGTAATGTGCCTGAATGTCATCAGTTCATCACAATCACAACTCGGAAAAAAAAACCCTTGGAGATAACCTGAGTTGCCATGGCAATGATTGAAACAGAGATTTACTCCGAAGCAATCCATGTGAGCGGTCAGGGTTGACCGAGTGTGTTTTTGTAACAAGTTGACCTCTGCTGGGTGCTCTCCCCCGCAGGAGGACGCCCCGGACTCCAAATCCTCTTTGATTTCCAATAACATGTCCTGTACTCTAATGGCTCTCTAGGAGTAGACGGCCATTAGGGGACCAAAGAGAAGATGACAGGTTCAATTGAGTGTGAGCGTGCAACGGAGGAGAATAAGGTGTGGTGTGGCGTGCGGATGGTCGGGGCGAGGGGCTGTGCTGATTGTGTAAGTAAGGAGAGCTCTGTTTACGACTGTACAACATCGTGTTATCCCCGATAAACAGAACCATAATCATTGTAATTCACTGAAGGTCACTGCAGAATCCATTATCAATTTGCTGAATAATACGTGGGAAAGAAACGGTGCGTGTGCGAGGTGGAGAAAAGAAGAGGGAGGGAGACGCGTAAACACTGTGTTCACCCTAATCAGATGTGATATAGGTGTTTTCTATTCAACGCGGCGCAATGGGGGCTGCTACCTTGGACGCTGAGCAAAAGGCCGACCACGCCGGTGGATTCAGAATGTAGTTTCTGTTGCAAAAACCCCAAAGAGTTTTGACACTCGATTACCGCTTGCTTTGTTTCTGTCTGCTAGCATTTCAAGAAACTGGATACTGGTTACGGTTAGGGTTAAAACTGGATTATTGATCGATTACTGGTTCAGCATCTGAGCAGTTGCAATTTACATAGTGTGGTTTGACTAATCTCAGCACTTATTCAAGAAATTAGACTACATGCCGATCGCCTTATTTGATCGTTCCCATTTTGTTCGCGCGAAGGCTGCTCCAGTGCTCATACTTCTGCTGTGAGTCACGAGTGAGGATGCACAAAAACCAGCCTTTCGCAAGAATTTTTTTTAAAGATATCTATCCAGACACCTGTTGCTCTACGCACAGGACTTAAAGGATCTGCCGGCAACTCCTTAGGTCCACCGTGGATCAGACTTGTTCAAAGCACATCCCACAGGTGCTCGATTGGATTGGGATCCAGAGCTACGTTCCTCAGGGTTTTGCCGCGGCTCTCACTGCCATCAGGGAGTGGCGTTTTAATGAGGGCGGTGTTGGGTTGGTGGTGCGTGTCAAGCGGCATCCACAGGAAAGCCAGGAACCAAGGTTTCCCAGCAGAGCATGGGGAGGTAATGAGATGATTGACGTTTTTCACTTCGCCCATTGGTCCTTTTAATTGCGCGCTTTTATCTAATTTGAGAATATCTAAAGATGCAGTTATGCAGCCACACTATTTTTATTATAAGCATGTTTGAACAGTATTGGCAAAATCATAAAATCCATGAGGGAAATAAATCCAGCTTTTCTGACGTGGAAAACAAAGGCAGCGTTTTTTCTGACGGCTCATTACTGTGTGCGATGGACATTTGGACGTGATCAAAACCGGTGCATAAACAGCTAAAAAGTCCCAAACAACATTGAGATGATTGGGTGGAAAAAAGGCAGAAATCCGTTTCTATAGACAGCGTAGTCCCGACATATGGCAGTCTGCAGTAATAAGCGATCAGAAAAGGAACAACTAACTCTGTGCACCTTTTTTTTCTAATGCACACAGACGTATACACACACAACACATGGAAAACACATTATTATAGGCTATCGACCACACACACACACACACACACACTCAGAGAGAGAAAAGCTTGTGCATACAGAGAGGCACAAACAGAGGCAGACTTGCCGTTTGATCCAGCTTCGCGTCTCGTCAATTATTCAGCATTCTGCTCATAGACATCGCCTTAAAGACGGCATAAAACATGCACGAGGCCCACATTTGGAAATAACGAGAACATTGCCTGTGTTTAAAATGCAATGTTGAGAAGTAAAGATTGATTTAGGCTGACTTTCTCTGCTCCGTTTCTTTAAGTATATCAACAAAAATCGCCCGGCTTTTTGCTTTTTTCTCCTCACAAATCACGGGCCTTCGTTGATCCGTCAGATATTAGCCAAAACCAAATGATAGAAGAGAGGAGAGGAGAGGAGAGGAAACAACAGTGGCAAGACTTTTCCAGCCTTCTTATTACTGTCTTCTATGCATTAAATCCTCAATGTATTCTTGATGCAATGAAAACAGCAATGTGATAAGTATGTATCCAGCCCTTTACAGAAGAAACGAAGAGGGTTTGTTTTTTTTGTTTTTTTTTAAGGGAAAAAGAGCAGAATGATGAGAGAATAATGAGAGAAGAAGATGAAGAAACATAGACAGAGGTGCTGACATGAAATAACAGACAGACACAGAAAAGACTGAGAGAATAAAGAGGAGGAAGCAGAGGGAAAACGTAGTCAAAGATGAAATGAGTGAATCCAGCTCCATGCATTAGCCCAATATCAAGATACTATCGTATTACTGATAAACTAGTTCTAGCTTAACCTCCACAGTCCTGAAATGGTTCTCCGTTGCCCATGCAAATAAGTGTGTGCGTGCACGTGTGTGTTCCGGCTACCTTCGGGTTGTAGCGCCCGGCTAACTTGAATGGGGATAAGATGGTTTAATCGTGCAGCTTTTCTAGTCAAAAACAAGTCATTTTGTGGGGTTGTGATGGTAAAAAAAAGAAAGAAGTTAGAAGCCGTTACACGGGAACTTCTTAACTCACATTGTAAGCATATGGGAAGAAGAGTTTTTGGGCCCCAGTCCATCACGTGCGATTACTTCGAGATTTGGCTTCGAAACCTGCCGCTGTTCCTGAGGGCTTGGGTTATACCATAATCAGCCAGTGGCTCAGACTACCAACTGACCTGAAAGATGTCCTGATCCAACGACCACCTTTCATACATAGCAAACATATATTTTTTCAGTATTATCGTAAACCAAAAGGAGAAGGTTATATCATTCTGTAGGTATTTGTGATTGTTAAAATTACCGGTTATCAGATAAATTAGTTTTTACAGACACAGAGAGCAAGCCACCATTAAGCTCTCCTGAGCACATCGGGACTCTTTTTCGCTGCAATCATCTTTCAACTTTCCAAATAATTACAGGGAATAAGAGGAACACTACAATTTGCCTTCAAAAGTACAACAGCATCTTGTTCTGCTTCCTGTATTGTTAGGTCTAACAGCGAGGCGCAGGAAGCCGTGTTCAGAGGAATTACACAATGAGTCTTCTCCCAAACTAACACTCGTGAATTTGCTGAAAATGGTGCATTTTCGTTGAGCCAGCGCGTTATGTACAAGCCTTAATTATGCTTTTGTCAGCAAAGAGCCTGGCAAATGGTATTAAACATTCATGACGGTGTGACTCTATTATTTTAGGGCCATAAAAGACTAATTTGGGCACGCTTATTTACCCAGAGTGTGACAGTGTAGCTGCACAGCGGTGGTGACAGCAGAGAGGGTGTTAAGGGACAAAGACGCATAGTTCACTCACCCAACCTCCGGGCTAAAATAACACGTACACACACAGGAGCAAAGAAACACGGAAAGACACAGTTATGCAATAATACGGGGAAGCACACTTTGCACATACATATGCCTGCACACAGGCAAGCACACGCCAGGAAAATACACACACACAAACTCCTTGAGGCCAAAACAACACATGAATCTCAGATCCCTCGCTGCCACCCCCAAGGGCAAAAACAAGAAAGTCCTCCTGTGTCCCTCTAAGTGCCTTCTGAAGTTATCTATAGGGAGCTGAGAGGATAAAACATGTCCTTCTCATTCCTTCTGGGGTCATATGAACGCCGTGGTCATGGTGACACGGCTGGGATCCATACACTACCATGTGAACAATGCCTTGATGGTGGGTTACAGACAAAAGAGAATGATGACATCGGGAGTCTGCAAAAGAAAGCCGCAGCTTCTTCAACACTTGTGTCGGTCTGCATGTATACACACTCGGACAATTCACACATGCACCAATGTGGGGGCACAAACAGGCGACAGATGCCTAGTGCCCACACCCTTGGTCCTGGCTCGCTGTATATTTAATTAGCTTTGCGGCATGCAGGGCACTGTGGTCCACAGCAATAGAGTGTATGGAACACACATATAGACACACGCACAGTAATATAGGTTGCTGCTGCTCTTATAATTATCAAATTGTTTGTGTTTTATTGTGTTGTGTTTAGGGACGAACACTAGACTCGGGGGCAATCTGCACAGTGCCTTTATTAAAACAACTCTAGACCACTTCTGCGGATTCCTGCGCTGCTAAAGTGGTATTCTGGCACAACTTCACTTTCATTGTCTCTTCAACAGGAGACAGTGAGGAAATAAAAAAAGTAAGAGCTCGGGAAGACTCGAGATAGGGTGCGAGACAGAATGTCTCATCGCCAGTTCCAGTGAGAGGATGGGATAGTTTTTGTTGTTTTTAGTTTCACAAACTGTAAAACGAAATAACATTAAATATCAAGTTTATTTTCTGCAAGACATCTTGTAGCAAGTCATTTTAACAACACCTGCCATCCCTTTCACTTTTGATGCAGGGAGTACTTACCACCTTCACAAAGTAATTTATCTTTGACTAAGCTGACCTTACAATGTTGTGGAGGTGACTATATAGTGGAGGAGAAGGGTAGTTTGTAGTTCTTAAAGGTGTTAAATATGACCAAAATTCAAAGGTAGCTCCAAAACTATAGGAGGCAGCATATCGTTGATGAGAAACCGTCAACCGCTGCTCATTGCTTGCTACTCTTGGCTGTGGCTAGCCATCTAATTAGGTCACGACTCAGTTAGCCGTGGAGCCTTGCTGCACAAAGTTGTTTTATCAGACGTCTGGCTAGCATGCTAACTTAAGTCAACCCAAATCAAATTCGAAACATTGTGTGATAAAAGTAAGCTCAGGAAGCTTCACTCTGAGGAATTATTATATTCTTGTCATGTCTTTTTTCGGTATCATGTTTTGTATATTAAGTTTTGAATTCCTTGTCCTCTTGTGCCTTGTCAGTGTCTCTGTGTTTGTCTCCCTCTGTCTGCCAGTGTTCCCCTCTGTGCTTTTCCCCCCCTCATTACCTCACC
>OMLP01035372.1:0-13501 GCA_900302685.1 Spondyliosoma cantharus
ACAGGTCTTTAAATCAATAAAATTACATTTTTAAAGCCAAAGAAGTCAACATTTAGAATGTTGAATGTGAGTAGAATTGAAATTGTATCATGAATTACATTTGTCTTTAACCTTCAGATTTTTAAGCATTAAAAATGCACATGCACATTGGAAATGTGTTAGTCTCTGAACAAATATCCTTCAAGGAATAAAACATTTGTCCTTTTCAAGGAAATACTATAAAAAAAATTTTTTAAAGATCTGACAGAGTTGACGAGGCGTCATCAGAGTTGACAAGGCTTTGATGGAGTTGACAAATTAAAATTGCAGGAACAATAAAGTGATCACCAACTTGAAGAATCTCATTGAAAAGGTCCTCTGAACTCTCACAAAACTGTATAGATGAAGAAAATATTGTAATAGATGAAGAAAAACATCTGACATTGTATTTTTTTTATGGTGTTGACGTCTGATGGTGTTGACACAAAAAAGCACATTTCTCCTTATATCACACAGGATTCTCACAGGAGCCATCTTGTTGATCATCTGTTGGTCATGGTGCAGCCAATCTATATAAATAAATGCTAGATTGCAGAAAATTGTACTCAAATGTTGACTTTTAGTCATTTTGGAGTTGATACGCTATGTTGTAACATGTGCATATTAGTAAATAGATATGAAATACAAATTATTATTAAAAACTTACCAGAGCTAAAATTTTCTCATGTCACCAGGAAGACCAAGGAGGAAGGAAAGGGGTCCTTTGAGTTATAGCTGCCCTCAATCATTCCTGATGTTTTTTCCCAATTTAAAAAAGTCTGATGGTGTTGACGAAAACTCCAGACACATTTTCAATTGACCAGAAAGTACATTAAAAACATTTCATAATTATTGTTTTTTAATGTTTGTGAAATAAATACTACTTTATTTATACATAATATTGATAAAGTTCAGTTTTATATTGTTTTTTGGACTTTTTAAAGCATTGGATTGTGGTGAGACCTGCTTCTGGACATGGGTTTTTGAAGGTACTGGTCACATATCATATCATTTAGAATAAAAACAAAATGTTAGACAACATCAAAACACACTTTGTGGTGCTACCCTTGTCCTGTTTATGATTTTGGTTAGGTTTTTTAAAATATATTATGCATATTATAAGCTAAAAACTGTGATTTATGTCACGGACATGTTTTGTCCCAAGTCTCAAGAATCACTGAAATACAAATATTTTGCTTAACATACAAACAAGGACATTTCAGATGACTATGATTCCCCTCTTTGACCTTATAACCAACAGCAAGAATATTGGCTATTTTTCCATATATATCATTCTTCATTCCGTCACCAGGTCACATTACGACTATCAGTTTGGATAAGTCATGAACTTTAAACTATATATTTATGGCGCTACTCTGTTAAGACAGAGTGGATAAAAACTGCCATAAAGGCGTTCAGTGATCGTCATGGTTTAAGGTCCATGTCAATCATTTAATATGAAAATAAACTAGAATTCCCATGTAAAACATGCTGTCCTTCCAGTTTGCTACTGCATATGTACTGGTAGCCTAGACTTGACTTCTGAAAACATGAATTAATTGTCAAAATACAGAGAGATGAACAAAAACAAAGACAACACAAGGTTACAAGGTGTTTAAAAAACAAAATGTTGAAAGTCCTTGTGTCCTGCTACATTCTTTTTCAATAGATTGCATCATTGAGCTGTCAGATATTAAGACTGTCTGGGCTTAACATCATATGTTATTTTAAGAATCTTCACATCTTCACCCTGGCCCTAAAAATCACTGTCATATAGCAGACTAGAATGATCACATGGTATGCATGGCTATGAGAGCGATCTGTAATGTGATGAAGTCACCATCACCTACACAACATTTATTCTGATAATAGAAAAAAACTTTGATAGTGCTCAACCTGCATAATTAAATCAAAATGTCTCAAATTAAGCCAAACTGAAGCAAAAAGATAAACATTTTGTTGATCCAAAAGCTGAGCCAGGCATTTCCCATCGTGCTTTTACAGTCAGTGGAAAGCAGATGCAGTTCCTGGTTCAAAAAACTCAATTCCTGGCTGGATCAACAAAGTGTTTCTCTGGCATTGGGATTTACTCAAACCATGAAGGATGGTGTAAACTCATGATTATTAATGACGAGAATATTGTCATTGCCTGTCTACTGTGTATATTGGTTCAATAAAGACAAAAATAGCATAAAATAAAGGCAGTTGCAGTTCTTGATTTTGAAATGTAATTCTAACGTGTCATTGTGTGTTTACACTCCTTTTGTTTTGTGTAATTTTAGAGACTTACTCAAACACTAGAATCTTGAAGGGAAAAATAATTATATAAATCCAACAAGCATTTATTGTGTGCATGCTTATAATGAGAGCTGAAATCCTATATTCATTTTTACAGAGTCTCCACTTGATATCATGGTCCCCGACTGTTATTAAAAACTTAAGTAAACACTCAAGTAGACCACTGATGAGCTGGTCGCAACCAGTGTCTCTAGTGCCCCTAGTGGCAGTAACCACTGGTCCGTGCCAGAAACCATGGTCCCTGGACAGACCACGGAATCGGCTACAACCCCTTCTCAATTATTTCCACAGTTAAATTACTACGTACGCTAGACCCTCACCTGCCTGATCAACAAGAGGTTTTAATCAGAATCAGAATACTTTATTATTTCCCGGGGAGAAATTGTTTTTGTTACAGATGCTCTGTGCAAAGTAGAATAGAAATATACCATGAATGGCAACAAGAGATAAAGATAAAGATATAAATAAAATATTAAAGAAGACAATAAAATAAAATAAAAATAAAATAATAAAGTAGACAATCTGGAATATATATACAATATACAGTGAAATGGTTGTAGCGTTAAATTACAGTTTTTTTTTGTTTTTTTTATATAAATAGTCATTTGAGTTAATGTTGCTATAATTATGACTATGAAATTATATTGCTGGTCTAATGATTAAAAGCAGCTGTGTTCATAGCTTTTATTTATAGCTTATCAATATAAATATAATATATTATATAATTTAATACTTGATTTGATTTGATCAATATTAATAATTTCCAATCATTTGGATTATAATCATCCATCTTTTCAACATCTAAAGGTGACACTGCTTTGAACGTTTTCACGCAAAAAGCCAGATGTGGAATTTTCGTGTCATTATATTTCAATTATAGGTCATTTTATATCCACAAAGTTGCTCCACGTTTTTTGGAATTCAAAAATACAATTTAAATCAAAAGGGACTTTCAGGACTTTCTAAATTACTTGAGTTATATTTTGATTTAAACCCTTTAAAGTGAATTAACTTTTTTTTGTCGGTTGATTATTTCTTATGCTGCTTGGACTAACTATGAAGTGTGTTCAACAGTTATATCGCCTGCTTGTTATTTGAAGATGTTTAATAAAGGTTCTTTATTGAAAATGAAAAATGTGGCTGTTATTTAGTGGGTCACCAACAGAGGTCGCTAAAAGACACGGAGTGAACACTGACGACAACGTGAACCCGAAAGTGAAACTAGAGAGCAGACGGACAAGAACTGCAGAATGGCGGTAGGTTCCAAATACATTTACATTGAAAACAGCTTATTAAGCTAAAGATTGTGATCCGTGAGAGCAGGAATAGATTTTATAATCGGTGTAGGTTTGTTTTGGTAGTTTAAGGTATAATATGTAACATGTGCTCCTTAAAATGTCCAAAAACGACTAGGTTTGTGTTTTAGATTTCGCTGAATGGTGTTCTTGGGAATACGGCAGGTTTATTTTCTTCACAGTAATGGTGTGTTTTGTCAGATCACCTGAGTCAGAATGAGGAAGTAAAAGCCCTGGCCATTTCTGCCTGGATCAGGTAGATTCTCATCAATGGTGGCTGTTTAACAATAAAGACAACAACTCCCAAAATAAAAGCTTGCAGTTCCAGCAGAGTTTTTGAGGTAAAAAACACTGAGCAGACTTATTTTATTCAGCACAGAGTTTGTTCAACACGTTGATGCTGTGGTGTGTGTTTGTTTGCTTGTTAGCAGTTGTCAGCTAGTCAACTGCTCTACTCCATTAACGTTAAATTGTAACATCTTTTGATGGCATAAAAAGTTAAACAAGCTCAATGTTCGGCTAGCAAGGGCGATTATCCAGTCACTAGATAAAATAAATGTTTGCAATTGCTGCCTTATCTGAGGTAATTCTAACACGATCTCTAACGTAAATAGTCCTGTGTCAGTTTTTGATATCTGTGAATAGATTCTGAATTGTGGGAGCCTAGATGTTGATGAAGGTTCTCAGTCATCCAGGTCAAGTGCTGTATCGTAGGCAGCTGGACTTGTTTCAGTTTCTTGAAGACGTTTCACCTCTCATCCAGTGTAGCTGGAGGGGAGTTACAGGCTTTTATACTCTGTGTGGAAGACAGTATGGAAGTATTACAATTCCAATGTGAATACCCACCCCTTCTTTTAACATTTTGTGGGATTAGTAACTGACAGCCTGTACAGGTCCAGATCAATATTCTTGATCTCTAGAAGTCGGAGAAGTAAAATATGTGAGAGTCCTGGGAGATGGAGATTTACTGAAGAGCAGATGGAGAGGGCAAAGAGAATGAGTAGTGTTGAAAAATGAAAGCATCCAAAGTTGTGAGAGTGAGGAGCAGAGGGGTTGTTCAATGCAGGAGGGTAATTATTGGACTACTTCTCATGGTTGGTATGAAGAAGCCGGTGACTTGAGGGTGCGGAATAGGTTATAAGAAAGTTCTTAATGAACCACGGGGTAGCTGAGAAAAAGAGATTGAACCATTTGACTTTGAAACAAAGGTCCTCCCAGAGTGAGTACAGGACAGTGAGAGTTTGTAATTGTGATGTAATTTCACAGATAAGATAAAGAGATAGTAACAGAGCTGGCAACATGTCACATATTGAGCGTGAGATTGGCGCAAATGATCCTCTTCACATACTGTCACGACACACGTATTGATCAAATTGTCAAATCAGAAAAATAAAATAAAAATAAATAAATATGTTTTTTGATTACATCCAGAGGATAAAAAATATAAGCTAGATATCATTTTTAAATGATTTGTCTACATATGATCTACTTTTGTTATAATGTTCCAGCAGGTTGGAATGTTTAATTTCAGTTATTGTCAACTCAAAAAGCCTTTCATGTTTAGACATTTATTACAACATTTACAAAATATACAAAAATATCAGTGCAATAGTGAACACTCAAATGCCAATCCATTTTTAGAGGAAGGAATTTTACATGGTGTTTTGTGCCTACAAAATGAAGGCTAATTACTGAAACCATAGAGAACAATACAACAATTACAATAAACAAACAACAAGTGTAACAAATACTATAGCAAGTATTTATGTATTAGACTCACAAAGTCAACTGGGGAGGCTTGTTGATGAGACCAGCTGCAGATGAGAATAAAGGTCATTGTTGTAATGCATCACTGGGGTGGCTGGACTGGAATTATGGTCTTAAAAAGACAAAGGTGTGGCAGGACAATTAGTTTAGTTCAGACACATTGTTGACTGTTTATAATACAGTGTGAACAGTGACATCAACATATGGGAAGATATATACAATGTGAACTCTGTAGTGTTTTGATTTTTTTTGGCAAGCCCGCTGTGCATGTTAGATATGATTAATAGGATGATGAATTTTAATACTACAGACAAGATTTATTCATTATTTCACTCAGATGATGTCAGTACTCTTAATACATACAGCACAGTGCCATCTGCTCTCATCCAAGAAGAAAATAATAGCAGAAACTTAAATAGCAGAAACATGGAGTGCAAAGAAAAAATGTGTTCATTAGACAGCCACATGGTTTTCACAGGGCACACATTAATCAGAATGATAGTCTGTATGTCCTGTCCTGTGTAGTCAGAGGACTGAGAAACACACACCACTTTACGCACATAGAGATGCACTGCAGCGCTCCTCAGCTCCTTCAGTTAGAGCATTTCTTACAATGCACACTGTTTCAAGATTTCAATGTCCTTTTACTGCTTAACAACATGTACAAATAGAACAAGAATCAAAGACATAATACACAATTAAGACTATACTTAAGAATTGTTGAGTGTGTGAAATATAGTTAGTCGCATTTCCTCGGACAGAGACATGGTCAAATGAAATTCCATGTTTTATTTCTTCACATTATGTGAGTGTATAGCAGACAGGCCCAGGAGGCCACACCTAATTAGCATTATATTGGACCTTTTTGTTTATTTAATGGGCCATCATCTATCAGGTCTCCCAGCCCCAACAAGGTGCATTGTCACACTAGCCCCATTCACACTGCCCTTTGAGTGCGGAGATGCGGCGAGGGGTGTAATTTTGCTGCGCCTCTGATGTGCCTCCGGAGCACAGCATTGGCAGCTCGGAGCAGGGGCGTGTTGGTCTGATGGTGTTCACAGTGTGATAACTAAACAGATCCTTCACTCAACAAAATAAATAGAATTGTTGCTAACATTACAGAACTAAACAACAGTAAGGTAGTAACTGATAGTGTCTTTGGCAGCTTATATGAGGAAAAAAAATACTGCAGTTATACGTGGAGAAGTGTCTGTCATCCTGTCTGTCCTCCCAACTCTATGTCACATTTCTGCCTGAAAAAACAGCGTCTGTCACCGAAAGCAGAGTCAGACAGCTCCCGCAGTTGACTGGCAGTGATTATGTGGCATGATTCAGAGCAAAAAAACTTTAACTCATCATGTTTTTTGTCTCCTTCCACTATTGCTGTTGTAGTTACTGTCATTAAAAAAATTGCTGCAATGGAATCAGACAGCGTTGGCTGTTTACTAATGGCGATTATGTAATTATGTAAGTTACAAAAAACGTAATTTTTGTCACTTTCCTGGATGTATGATGGGTCAGGATCTCAATCACAACACATTATAGCAGCATCCATATGATTATAAACAGTCAGTGGGTGCATGTTTAGATTATCAGGAGAACACGTTGAAAAAACACACAGATGTCATCATCACGCCTCTTTAGGATCCGCAGCGGCGGCTTGCTGTGTAAACTTTACACTGGTGCGTCTTTACGCTGGAGCTGCTTGGCTCTGTGTGAACAAACAATGGATCTGTGCTCTACAGTATTCACACTGCGTGATGTTTACCATTGCTACGTGGCATCTCCCGTTAGCACATATTAGCTAGTTTAGCCCCATCGTCTGTGGAACAATAACGTGTGAACAAAAAATTTGGCTTTGAACAAAATCAACTTCAGCTACCAACAGCCATAGTCCTTACAACCTTATCTAAGGGGTTGACATGGGTTAGATTGTCAAAATAAAAATAACAGCTTAAATCTCCCTAGAAGCAACATTATCATTAGTGACAGATTGCGTCCACAAGTATACAGTTACTCTCAAACAATGTAACGAAGATGCGCATCAGAGGGCATTTGGAAGTGGTTAAAAGCAAATAAAAAAATGTGTTCTATGCCGTATGCCTGCACCTCTGGTTAAAGTTACACTCTGCCGCAGCTAATTAACAGGGATCTCCACGTAAACATTATTAGGCTTATGCAAGGACAAACAGTAACTAAACGGCCCATATCTTTAGTTCATTTAACTTAGGAGAAAGAACGATTGGGTTCCTTCTTATAGCTAGGCTTGCAGTTCTGATTTGACTAGTTGGTGTCATTCCATCCTGACAACACAGGGTTCAGGATGCTACATACCAAAATGCTGCCAAAAATCTGATCCTCTAAGTTTTCTTCATTTCCGATGCAAACAATCAACACAGCCTGATCCCCGTTATAATGTACTAGCGCTAAAAATCACATTGCTGCATTACTACCAGAGAAAAGATTTAATCCAAATTTTGAAATAGAAATATGTGGAATATTGCATTGTGATGTAGGTATGTGGCTAATAACTAACTTCATCTGTCATCTCTTGTTGCAGTTTTTCAACAATATCGCCATCACCATTGATGAAGCTGATTTCAAAGACCATGGTAGATTAATGAATGTTCTTCAATCACATACTCCAAAGAAAAAAGGTTCCTGCTATCAAGTGAGAGGAACCTATGAAGAACTGGAGAACCTTTCAAACAAATTGTCAGCAATGAGGGGTCGACACATTCCTGCCACACATGCGCAAGTCAGTCATCAGTATGAACAGGCATCAACTCCTGTCCAATCTGTGGATGTATATGCTGTTGTTATGCTCTACATTGAGCAAAAGTGTGCAGAACAGCTTAACAAAATATGTGGGAACACTTTTTCTATTGAAACACAGCCTGGCCTTGGAACAGTGCACAATAACCCAAGTAGCACAGTACAGGTGACTTTCAGACCACGCCATTCGTCCATACAGCCTGTCCGTGCTGACTTTGTCAGACAGCAATTCATCACATTCTACCAGAGAACTGCTTCTGACCTGCAGGTTACATCTGTCTCTGTAAGTCCACATGACCACAAAGACCTGCAGAGGAGATTTCCACATCTCCTTTTTAGAACCAGCCACAACAGATATGAAGTAACAGTGACTGGGCCTTTTGTGCACATTGTTAAATTGAAAGAGCTTCTTCTACAAAATACAAAAAGCTCAAGCACGAGTCCCAGCAAATGTCTAGCAGACACTCCAAATAGCAAAGCTGGACCTTCGCAGAGCAACGATCCTGAAGAAGAATCATGTCCAATCTGTATGGAACCCATATTACCAACGAAGAAAAAGACTCTACAGTGCAAGCATTCATTCTGCAGAGATTGCCTGACACAAGCATTTGACCACAAGCCAGTATGCCCAACATGTGGAAAGTTATATGGCATTTTGAAAGGCACACAACCTGATGGAGGTAAAATGAATGTCACCAAAAATTATTCATCTTTGCCTGGATATGAGAACTATGGAACAATAGTCATCCATTATGATATTCCAAGTGGCATCCAAAAGGTAAGACTACAGATATGACACTCAACAATTCCAATGTCACTTTTGTCTTTTGCAAACAGTATTTGACAATATAATCCAACTCAAGGTTGATTTACCGGGCTTGCTAGCATTCCAAAGACATATTAGGAACTTTGGTTACATGATGACAGAGGAACATCAGGGATCTACTGGGATCAACAGTCCCAGTAATGTGTACTGGGACTACTGGGATCTCGACTGAAACAGGCTATTACAGACATGAAAGACCAGATGGGTGAACATGAAGATAGAATCGTACATTTAGAGGAAAGAATTTGCATGGCTGTGGATACAGCGATGTGACAGCAGAGGGCGCTACAATACCTGCTACGCCGAGATATTTACATTTTAAATTTAGGACATTTAGCAGATGCTTTTGTCCAAACCGACCTTTTTGTGTAATTCATACACTGATGGTGATGGCTGCCATGCAAGGTGGCGACCAGCACATCAGGAGCAGTTTGGGGTTCAGTATCTTGCCCAAGGACTCTTCAGGAGGATTTGACCTCTCAGCAACCTCTGATGACCTAATAAAATAGACTGAGGTGAAACAATAGACATGGCTGTTTTTATGAAAGATCTACTACACAAGCTATTCAAACTACCACCAGTAATTAGGGCTGCGTGTATCAACACGGAGGATGTAAGCCGTACTACTGCATGCTTCCACACTAGAAGATGAAAAAAAGTATTATTCAGCAGGACTACATGACAAAAAAAAACTGTCAAAAAGTAGTGAAACGGGAAAAAACAAAACAATACCAGTGTCCATTCAAAAGTCTTAACACAGGCAAGTCTGGTAGTTCAAAAGATAACGTAGCAACAACACAGCCACATCAGGGACAACACGCCCAGCGTGACAATATGGAGCAGTTCAACATGCTGCTGCTGTATTATGGGCCAAGTTCACCAGTTCACCTGAAACAAGAGGCCCTCGTTTTGGGGTGAATTGTCCCTTTAAGTTGTTCACTTTAAAATGTACTACTCCATTCTACTTTAGTCTAGCTATTTAGTCTCCTAATGTAGGTTTTAATTGGCACATGATTTGGAAGAATATAGCTCACTGTAAGGTACACCCACACATGAATTACTCTCAAAATGTATTCAAATTATTTCTTGTGGCCTGGCACTGCCCAGCAGTGCTCCTTTTGTAGAGAAAGATATCAGCGTTTTAACTCAGGATTCTGTGGAAAATAATTACATTCTCTGAATTTATTCTGTTCTCAGAATTATCCTTGCTTTATGTAGAAGGAATTGTAGCAGCGTGACTTTCCTGCCTCCTCAGGATTGACATTAGTTTTTTTCTGGCTTCTGTGTGAGTGTGCGTCTGTGTATGTTATGTGATGTCCTTTTAAAGAATTTAATAAATAAGTTTAATTTAATAAATAAAGTCACTGTCGCCTGAAAGCTGTGGACCCCCCAGTCACTTGAAAATAGGCACATTAAGCAGGGAAACCTCGACTGTGTGTCTGCAGGAGGAGCATCCTAACCCTGGTCAGCCATATGAAGGTGCACTCCGTACAGCATATCTCCCTGACTCCCCAGACGGCAGAAGCATCCTGATACTGCTGAAGCAAGCCTTTGCTCAGAGACTCATCTTCACTGTTGGTCGGTCCACCACAAGTGGCAGGAACAATATTGTGACATGGAATGATATTCATCACAAAACCTCGACACATGGAGGGCCAACACAGTAAGGACTTTTATTTGGTCAAGTTAAACTGTATTGATGTGCATTACATACCATTAGAATGTCCCTGCTCCAGTGTCCATCAGGTTATCATTTCCACATTAAAAACTATAACTATGATTGTGTTCGAGTCACAGACATAAACCATTATGCCACCAAACCATTCAGCAGGATGTGTGACAGCGTGTTTGACATGTTCACATCCTTCTGTCATCATAAACTCATGCATTCATTCTGTTTTTCTTGTTACATCTTTGTATTGATGGCAAGAGAAAGTTATCAATGTGACCTAAGTGTGATCATCAGTACAGAAGTCTGATGTTACGAGAGGCACACTATGGATTTTCATTGTGACTATTAAAGTGTCCATGTGAAGTCACTGAATCTCTGTCCTTGTGTTTGCAGCTATGGATACCCGGATCCTGATTATCTCAGCCGAGTTCGAGATGAACTGGCAGTCAAAGGAATTAAATGAGTTAGTCGAATGAGCTTGTCAACTGTGTAGTGTGTAGAGTCAGATGACAATTCGCACAACACACATGCAACACTACTTGAACCCCCTGATTGAATTGTTGGCCACCACCATTTGCAACTTTTGCTGAAAAATAGATGTACTGTATGATTTATGGCACAGAGGACTACAAATCAAGAGGGATAATTCATGTAAATGTACAAATGAATAATGTGAACATGTAGCATGGTGTTGATGTGGTTAGCACTCTGGGTACACCATTACACATGTGCCTTAGGTTGATTCTCCATTAAATTCACTTAACCAAAGGCTGGAGTTAGTCCTCAAGCACGTCCACGTACGCTGCTCCCTTGGGATGGGTTAAATGCAGAGTACCAGTTGTGCATTGTATGAAATTTGACTGCTTCTGTCCAAATCTCAGTTTGTTTATCTTCTGTCCTTCTTTTAAAATCCCAACTCACATTAGTCAACCAAAATAGTCTTTTTTCGTTTTTAATTCCAATTATTTGTCGTTGGTTGATTTATTTTGTTCCATTCTTGTTTGAAATTACCTTGTTTGGAAAAATATGTATATTTACAAAATAAACAGTCAATTTGTATTGGTATGATTAGATTAGATTAGATTAGATTAGATGTTCTTTATTGTCCACTAGGGAAATTCATTTTGTTCAGGTCAGTCAAGACACTGTTGAATGTTTTTAAACCTCATGATGTGTAGGCAGTCTAATTTAGTGGGGACTCAAAGAGCTGAATGGGCTATCTTAGTATTAGCTTTTCAGCTGTGCAAGTTACCGACAGACCTCAACATAAAGTGAATGCCTTGAAAGATGCAGGCCTTAAACCGGTCTCCTGCAGGGACACTCGTTCCTCTGTGTGATTGGTTCTTTTCTGCAGTTGCCAACTGTCCAGTGACCTAGAGGAGGATCAGTTATCTACTTGAAGCCTGGCAACCGTGCAAAAATAACAAAGTGTTACCATGAGAATTTGCAACCTGTTGGTTTTTTAATGTCATTGAAGACATTTCACAGAACATTTGTGACATGAGTTATCAATAGCTTTGACCAGCTCTTCTCAGTCCAAAACATTGACATCGTCCTCAGCGCAGTGATTGCTATTGTCATTTTCTGCGTGAAAAATTATTTTGCTGAAAAGATTAAACCCTTTATTGAGTCAGTTATTACGTTTTTTTCTAGTAGGTTTCTATTTGAATTTTCAGAATAAAAAAACAAAACAGAAAATCTACCTTACCCTAACTATTAAGATAGGTCATCCATAGAGCTGGGCTTTTCAAGGTCCAGACTCTGGTCCACATCTGGACTGAACATCAAATCAATCCAGACTCAGCCCATACCTGTGTTATGAGGACTGCAGTACATTATAAATGTTATGTTTTCTATATTGAATGAAATTTTCTATTGATCAATAAATTGTTAGTGATGTTGAACAGACAGTGTAGCTGAAGATCGGCAACAGTGATCATGTCCACAGATAAATGTGGTTTTAATGAGGCTTATTCACTGGACTTTGACATTGTAGCGATGTTAACCAAGAGCATCTCTGCAGGAGCATACACATCTCAGCACCAGAAGTTTGTCTTCTGCTGCTTCAATATATGAAGAAGCTAAATTCTTTCATAAACATTTTGATGGTTTAATCAAAAGGCTCTTTGTGCCTGTGTTGTGTTAATTTACAGGATTATATATCCTCCCTTTTTTCATCTTGTTCCATGAACAACAAACTAGATTAATCTATGATGCTTTATAGATGATTCTTGTCAAAACCTTTGAGATCTGATTTTAACATCATCACTGTTTTCAGTGCTGCCATGGTAACCCTGATGAAATGTTATTTAATGTTCAGAGTGAATAAGTTGTCAAAAGGTTAAATTCTAAAGCTGTGAATCTTATCATGATCCCCGACTGTAACATCACATCCTGCTGAAGTTTAACAGTGTGTGACTCCCTCTAGTGGATGTTGTGGAGTATTGTGTTGTCTTTGCTCCAAAGGTTTTTGTACAGAGTTTTGGTGTTTCCTGTCACTGTGGGATTCACAGCACAGTAGTACACAGCAGAGTCTGTCACTGCAGCAGAGGAGATCTGCAGATGCATTTTGGTTTTGTCATCACTCACTTTAGCAGACAGTCTAGAGTCTTGATTTTTTAATATTTCTCCTGTTCCTAAATGAGAAATAAGGAACTCTGGTGGTTTTCGTGGATATTGTCGATACCAGAAGACATAATCAGCACCACCTTGTTTGGAGTATGTGTAGGACAGAGTAACAGTGCTGTCTTCTAAACTGGACTCTTCATTGTTGACTGGACTGAGTTCTTCACAGCTGACACCTAAAGGAAGAGAAATACATTTTATATTATGTTAAAAAAAACTCAAAAG
>OMLP01035374.1:0-47300 GCA_900302685.1 Spondyliosoma cantharus
CATTTTCACACCTGACACACACTGGCTTGCAATATCATATCTCATTCCCCGTATGCAGTGGTGTAGTGGAGGGTATACGCAGGTATACGGCGTATACCCACTTATTTTTCAGGCGACATTGCGTATATCCACTTCTAACGGCCGCGACTGCGGTCCGCCTCCATTCGTTTCCACTCTTGTCAATGTGTGTGTAACATCAGCAAAGAGACATGAACACAACAAACAGCCAGTGACGGTCCGGCAGACCATAGCGGCTGTCAGCAGTCAGGAAAGTGAACGCCCCACACACACTAATGGCTATAAATGGAGCGGACAGTAGCAGCAGTTTGTCCCACGGCACACGGAGGCTGAACATGTAGCCGTTCTGCCAGCTACGCTCTCTCGACCAATCAGATTGCTCGAAACTACTTGGTGTAACAGACACGTTGTCATCGTAAACGGCGTTTTTTTTCTCCTGGCGAATAAATGCTGGCCGTGCAATGCATTATGGGAAATGTAGGACCGTCAAAAGCGGCTGCGACGCCAGCACAACTTGAAGTATACCCACTTCTCCAGGCACCACTACACCACTGCCTACATGCTTTTGAACAACTACACTGTGGGCTTGGATACTAAAACAGTTTAAATGTACTGAAATTGTACAGACTGCAATGAATAGGCTAGCACTTATTGGAAAGCTGTTTCTTTTTTTGTTTTTTTTTCTGCAAAATAAAACATGACTCTAGTGAAGTTTGGTTCAGTTGTCTTTTATTATGCTGTTATAGTAATCATTTTCTCAGTGTAGGGGTTAGAACAATGGTTCTCAAACTGTTTCTGTCACGCACCCCTAAACTGACACAAATTAGACCACGGACCCCTATCTGATGAGATTTTGTCCCAGTGTCCCCATTTGAAGATATTTTTGCTTTTAAATGTTTTATTACAGAAAGTGCATGAACCCCATGACCAAAATAGACATACATTCTGTCATTGTGTTATTTATGGAACCCCAGCCCACTTTGAGAACCACTGGGTTAGAAAACAAGATGGTATTTTTTTTTTAGCTTTGTCTTCTATCTTGGGGATGATAAATACTTAAATTAAGCATGATACTTCATCCCAACAGATACGTGAAGTGCATCAGCAGCAGCAGCTGTCTGTCAGCCCCTTATAAAATAAAAATAGCCTATAATCCATATTTATTTCAGAATGATTTTCATGTATTAAAAACAGTTCTGAAATAAAAAAGAGCATATGTATGTGGATGTATAATATAGTTCAAATTCAGCTATCACTAGAATGTTTGGTCAGTAGTTTCTCACGCCCCGCTTTGCAGTAGGAACAGAGGAGAACATTTCTGGTGCATGCAGACTGTGTGACTCAATAAAACTCAATACAATCAGAGAAATGTTTATATTTTCTGGAAATCAGAAGATTAAATTGCAACAACTATATAGCCTCATATATGTATTTTTTCACCCCAAATCCAAAGCCACCACCTGTGAGTCTACAGCTGTGGAGATGAATTAGACCTGCATGCAGGAGAGAGGGAGGCAGTGAGCAGTAACCAAGTAACTGTCATGTTGTTCTTTTCACAAATATGGGAATGATAGTCAAAAATATCATTAACTGCATAGTTTTATATAAAACGGCATGACATTTCTTCGCTGGCCTATACAAAGGCCCAATCAGATTTATTTTCATGGGGCCCAAAATCCCTGGCGGCGCCCCTGGCTAAACCAGTGCACCATATGAGAAAAAATAGTTTTTTGAAAATGTAACTATGTAAACCATGTTAGTGATGTCACATACTTGACATGAGCTGATGTGACCGCATCCTTTTTGCATTGTTGATAACATTTGAAAAGTCCAAATGTGTCACATTATGTGATCTGTCTGTACACATGCTTTATTTTGAAGGAAGCACACTAGCGGGGTGTGTATAGCACCATGAAGTTTAAGGCCACTGACCAAGCTGCTGAGTTTGATAAGTAGGACGGGAGAATGTGTTGATGCCACACAGCGTAGACTAAAGAGCCAAACAGCCTGTTAGCAGTGGATTTTTTTTTTTTTTTACAATTTCACAGGAAGACACAGCAATTACCATTTGCAATATATGTCCCAAGGGCAGTCAGAGAGGCGGAAAAAAGTCTACTAGTTTTGGCCATGGGAGGCAGGTGATCAGCTGAAAAAAAGAAAAAAAACAAAAAAATAAACAAGCAAGAATCTAATCCTTAGAGCTTCTCTTGCAATAATTGGATATGCTCATATGATCCTTTTTCATCTTTTCTTTCTGACAGTACAACAGTAGGACTGAAGATTCGGTAACATCATGAGTAAGCTGTGGTATGTATTGACTGTGCTGCCTACAGTTATCTCTGCTGTGACTCATCAAACCTTTCTTCACTGATGTTCATCTAAGTCCTGCTCTCTGTACTTTATTTCTTCGTATTAAAATGATCACGTCCGACCATGAAGGACAGCGCATAAAAGAAATCGTTCATAGGCTGATGACTAAAGCAAGGAGAGAAAATATGTTTTCAGTAATGATGTCTGTGCCAGCAAATCTTCTTCTTTAATACAGGTCTCTCAATGCTATAAAAAACACACTGGCATAGCAAGTTGTTCCAGCAGTGTGTTTTGTTTTATTAAATCAATTGATCAGACTATCAGACAAATTAAAAAAGGACAAATCAAATCTCTGCAGATGTTTGTCTACCTGTGCTGTACCTGCAGTGCTCGCAGGCTGCCTGTTTCTCCAACCTTACCAACCCCAACTGTGTTAATAAACACTTCATAGGGCCCTTCATCAATTCACGCCATGGAAAAAGTTGTGTTTCTTTGTGCTGCGCTCTCTCTCTCCAAATAACAAATGGGCAGGGAGCTTTAACAAATTAATCTAGCGTGCAGATGAGAGGGAGTTGGTAAATAATGAATCACACTGCCACCCACAAACCGCACTCACACAAAAAGTGTGCACACAGATAGAGAAGATTTGGGAGAACACACACTTCTAAAAAGAGCCATGGGGTGTCCTTGGGGAGAGGGCCAACGTGGCGGTAGTGGCTCTCGTTCAATAGATGACTCAGTCCTCCTGAAAAACATGGCAATGTATATTTATTTGTTTCGCCAACAACTGAATCGATTGTGTTATTTGAGTTTTGAATAACAGGGTTTTTTTATTATTGTTAAATGTCTCAGGTGTGTGTGACAGGCAGTATTGGTCTGCACTGGGTTTGGCTGAGGATGCAGACACATAAAATTGTATTGGACGAGTGCAGTCTATCTTTAGGACAATTTCGGTGTGTGCAAGTGAGTGAGGGTTCATTGATATTTGAGACTATCCATGTTCCGGTTCATCCTGTTGCCGAGTCCTCTACAGGTGCTTGATCATGTTCTTTTTGCTTCTTGAGTGATAGACCTGGTGACGAACCCGCCAGTCTTAACCTTCTCCACAGTACTGTTCGTCTTTACAGCGGAGATGCTTCGCTCTGTGTGAATCACCATCGGCAGAGAATTGGCGAACCACCACTCCGGAGTTAATGCAGTGACACTGTGTAATAAGGGCTACTGACTAAAAGAGTGAGGTGGCAATTCGTCCAAACTACGTGGATCTTTAAAGTCGGTTCATGAGGGAGGAAGTGAGTGAGTGTGCAAGCATCTGATCTTAATATGCTGCACGGAAGAAATCAATCTGGTTATCATCCACCATGTAAAGCTTCCAGGGAAGCAAAATGATTACGCTGCTGGCAATAGATTAATCACTCCTTCGACTATGACTTTATGTTTTTCGCTTTCCTGGTGCGTCACGTTCAACGTCACAGACGCTCTGGAAGAACAGTAAGATGTTTCACGTATGTGAATAACTAATGTGTCCAAAATCAGTCCAAAATGACACACACAGACAAAACCCTTACTTTTGATTACGTAGAACCGATACATTTTCTGCATTTTTGTGTAAAACGTCACTGCATTTATTCGTCAATTATCAAAATAGTTGCTTGATCTGCTCATCTTTTCTGAATGACAAAAACACATCTTATAAAAATGTATGAATCCTAATGCCTTTATGACATCTAAGCCTCATATCATTACAGGAACAGTTGCAGAAGCGAAGTTAACATGAGAGGTGCTCTTGTTCAGACACATCACCTGAATGTATAAGGACACTTCACCCACACACCTCCGCTGATCATTCACTCTTATGGTAAGTAATCGCTGAGGTGACTCATTTTCTTACGTGAACTTGAATTTTTATGATTATTGTCAATGTAGAGTTGAAATTCACCTCCGTTCCTTGTTTCCAGTTGTCACTTCATCTAAAGTCTGTTCAGACTCAGAAACCATTGTTCTTCTGTCACAGGAGGCTCTGATGCAATATTATTCTCCAGGCTCCCTGAATGGAGAGGGTGGCACTGACAGCTTTCATCTGTAAATCACTCGGAGGCTCAGTTCTTCTTACGTACAAGAGCCGAAGACATCAGCGCTTCGCTCTCTGGTTTGTGGCGGGGAAACATCAAATATGCACAAATGGGAAAAGGAAAAAAAAAAAAACATTACTGACAGCACCCCCATCTCATTTACGCTTTGATCAAGAGCAAACAGCGGCTTCGCTTCAAGTCTCTTGCAAACGCTACAGCACAAAATGTCGAAAAAAATCACACACAGGCACAAACATTCACAATCAATCGGGTAATAAAGTATGCTTTGGATAAATCCACCATCTCTACACAGAGTCATTTCTTTATCAAATTAAGAACTTAATTCGACTTTGTCCTCCACCAGAGAATGTTTGAACTGTAGGAAAAGACATCCTAATTTCCCCCTGGTATACTGGAATTTTGTCTTGTCTGGCCACAGGAAATTGGAGACAATTTATGAGTCATTTAAGAGTATTGAGCAAATGGAAATGGACTTATTTTCACAATAACCAAAATGTAGACACCGTTGCAATGATAAAAACAAACATGGGGACTAGGTATCAGCTAAATAAAAGTGTCTTTAACCTTCTTAGATTGGCCTTAAAGGTGTGATTACTGTACTGCATGAATACAAAAAAATGTTTTGACTGTCAGTAGAAAAAAAAGGAATCCACATGAATCTAAAAGAATGTTTCTTAGAATGGGGAGGTGCCCCAACAAGAGAGTAATAAACTGCAGCTATAAGATTTAGACACACATCTACATTGAATCAAACTGCAAGTCTTTTCCTTTTTGCAGTGCAACAAGGTTTTTACAACAAAAGTATGTGTTGTTGATTGTGGACTGGGTAACACTGGCTCACTCACTCGTTAATGGATGTGCGAAGTCTTTGGATATTGGCAGGAAGTGGAGCACAGTGTTGTACATGCCAGTCTAGAACATGATCAATGGCTGGCATGTCTGAAGAGTCTCCAGGCATTGTGGCATTGTGTTATGTGAACTCTGCTTTTTAGATGCGATTGGTCCGAGGCACACCAGCACACTCATCAAGCTGCTTTATCACCACACCTTCCAGCTCCTCTGGGCTCACTAACATGGATTTTTAGAGAGGAATAATCCTTTTGTGCACATAAAAAAACTTCTGGGAGCAAAACGAAAAGTGTTGAGCTCTTATCTTCAAACTGACTTCTCTGGAGACTTTTAAAAGAGACTTAAAAACCCATCTTTTTAATCAGGCCTATCAGCTCTAGATCCAGCCCCTTCAAATCAATAAACTTTTCTATTTCTTTATCTTGTGTTTTTTTTGTTTATCCATTTATCCTTTGTTTTGTTTGTCCCACTTTGTTAAGTGTCCTTGGGTACCCTGAAAGGCGCTATAAAATATAATGTATTATTATTATTATTATTATTATTATTATTTGTTGAACAATAACAACATGACCTTTATGCTAGTTCCCTGAAAAAAGATAAACAATCCTGTCTAATCACGTGTGCTCGGCTGATTGCATTTTAGTCAATAGGCCGTTAAGAAAACTTACAACAAGACTAAAATAACGAATTCTATGAGACACCATTTTTCTCTCTTTACCCTAAGTACCCCTCTGCTCTTATCCATCCCGCTACACAAATATCAACATCACAAAGCACACTGGCGTTCAGAACATCCAGTCTTAATGCCATTAGCACATCTGAGATCAGAAACAAAGCAGGCCCCCACAGGAGACGCAGGATCACTGGCTCAGTCAGAATCTGGGATTCAACAGAAACTCTCTTTCCTCTTTCGCTCGGCTTTAAGTCTTTATCCATTCCTCAAAACCTGTCATCCTCTGCTGCATTCCTGCACCGGGGCTTCTTTTAATAACCCTCCTCTTTATCTCTGTCTTGTGTTTCTCCCTGCTGCCTCCATGCTGCACATGTAGCTCACCTTTAATGATACCTGCGTCGTATAGAAATCTACCGGTGTATTGTATCTGCACCAATTATCTGAGTGGGTAGGTGGATGAGAATGGCTTTTCCGGGTAAGATTTCGGCGTCGTTAGCGCCGCTATTGATTAGCAGAATGGCACACTGGTAGTGAGGCACAGCAGTCTGTGAGAAAACATGTGAGTGGGCTGTAACGGGTAGTTTGAACGCTTCATTCAGATCAGTGTATTAATTCTATGTGAACCCTTCTGCACAGCTGAAGATACAGATTACGCCACATTAATATTATTAGTATTATGCAGTTTGTAGAATGTGGTGGATGTCTATGTTTACAACTCGTTATTAGAATAACTAAAGAGCGTTTTAAAGTCCAAAAGTCAAACATTTCTGGGAAAAAATAGGTGTAATGTTAATATTTAACAACATTTTCTTCCTTAGTCCATATTCCTTGGGTTTAGCCTTTAGAAAGAACGTTTTCCCTGAAAAAATAGTTTGCTCTCTTTGTTCACTGCCTAAAGGGAGGCCCGCACATGACTGAATGTTTCCAACAGTGTTCAAACCCAGTTCAAGGTCTGTTTTCTAGTTTTATGTGATCAATGTCATATAATACGATGTCAGTCAGTCCAAAACCTCTGTAACTTCAAATGGAAAGAAAATTAGATTTGGTACAGGCATACATAAAAGTCAACGCACAATGGGTTAATGCTTCGAAGATAAATGCACATGGTATTGAACTTCTTTTTCGACATGGGGTCAGGGATGGACTAATGACGAGAATTAGGCAAATAGCAACTCGTATTTTGATAGACACGTTTATAGGAAATCAGTAGAATAATAAGATTGGAGGGCTAAAATTGGGCCGAGCAATTATTTAACCAAACAAATACTAACCCCAAAGCATACAGAGCTCAGGCACCGGGGGAACCAGATAATTACATGGAAATGAAAAACAACAAAACGTTTTTTAAGCTCTGACTGACAGCTGTATTATGACAAAACTGATTCACAGCCCACTGAGCAGGCGGGGGTTAAAGCCTCGACTGTGAATCAGTGTTACACCGGCTGCATCAACCCCTCCCTCCTCTACGGCAGCTCTCGTGTTTGGCTACACTGCTGTGCCAGCCACTCAGAGAGGTGTACTTCTCTCTGCCTCCTGTCCCAGCTCTGCCCTACTGACCCTCATTATAACAGTGCCCACGACCACCGCTGTGCGTAATTGAACCCCGGTCCTGCTAATTTGTGCCGCAGGAGTGAGGGCTCATAAATCACCTTTGCTCTGCTCTTGATCTCTGAAAGTTCAACCCACTGGCTCAGAGGCACAACTCTGTCTTCAGAGGATGAAGGAGGATAGCACTTCATAACACAGTCTGCAATTCACAGAGTAATGTAGCTGAATGAATCAGTGGCAATGAAATACTTAGAGTTCCTAGTGGTACCATGTAGATACAGTGGAAGAAAACAATGGCTTATGGGGTATGAGGGAGTAACAACTGGGTATTTTAGTGGAGAGAAAAGCGACTGTTCATTTGAAAACAACGATGACGACTCCTCAAGAGGTTAGCAGAGCTGCTATACCATCAGTTATATCAGAAATGGAGAGTATTTTTCAATGACAGAAGAGCCAAGACAGCGTTGGAGGCCTTTTTTTTTAACGGAAGAGATGTTTTCTCTGTTCTCTGGAATAGTTTCAGTAAGAGTTAGATTTAACAACTGGCTCCCTTGGTGGTGGCGATCTGATTGGTTAATGTTAGCGTGTGATAGGTAGTGATAGGTCAGGTTTTTTCCTTAGAAGTGCCATCTATTTTCCAAATAGTTTTTTAGCACCTTCTCAGGTGGACTTTTGAAACAAACCATCTGGCAAGTCAGATGAGTGGTTTCATGGGAGAACCGGTGAAACTGAACCATCTCCGCGACCTTAACAAAGCTTGTTTCTCGAACAAAGGTGTGGCTATTTACCAACCAATACCAATTTCTTCTTCCCAATACCTGCTACCTGAACTTTGTGGATTGGCGAATACCAAGTAATGATCCAGTACCAGTGTGTTAAACACCAAGACTATGTCAAAACCAAGTATGGGCTGTGTCTGGTCAGGAAATGTGGGGAATTCATTGGTGTGATTGTCAGTGTTAGAATATATATTTTGAATCTGTTTTTTAAACGCGTGTGTTCAATGTTTTGCTGTGGTCCCGGTAATATTTGTTGTTAATGTGCCCCAAAGTAGCAGATCACATGACTCGATTATGCTCTTTTAGTCAATGAAGGTTTTATCACAGACACATTCATTAACGTTAAACCAAAGCACAGTCACTCAAACTTATATTAGGCATGAGGAGTCCATATCGGCCTTGAGATATAAACTGACAGATGTACTGTTTCCCAGTAATGTAACAAGTAGGTACCCAGATTTTATATATAGTATAGTTTCTCCTTTTCTCTAAAATTTCCAGTTGTTACTCCTTCGTTACCCCTGGTCTTATTTTCCTCTACTGTACCTACAAAGTGCCAGAAGGGACCAGTAAGGACGTTATTGGTAACTGACTCGTTTAAAGTTAAGAAGTGCCACCAAAATATGCAGCAACATTGTGAAAACATCCATAAATGCAATCTCAATTCATCTTACCACGAAAAAACATCTTGATTCAAAAGACTCATTCTTAGACATAACACCTGTACAGGCAATTACAACAAATGTTATCTTCCTAGTTCACTGTTTAATGAGATACTTGGGATGGGATAAACAGTCTTCGGACAAACAATTTACATTGTAGAACACAAAATTAGCTTTCAGTTTGAATTAGGAGCTGGCAGAGCTCAAGGCCAAATTACCCATGAAAGTCAAATGTAAAGCAGCACTTTGTCGGCTGTGTTGTAGCAAACAGCAATCTGCTGGTGTAGCTGCTAGAAGAAGCCGCATAAGAAATGCATTACATAAGAAGTGCTCGGATTGCTTTTTTGCCTGCAATGTACCCACAGATGCGTTTGAGTCTTTGCGGCCTGAGAATCCCCTCGCGGATGTCTGCTTCACAACAAAAACATGACAGCGCCGACGTCTGTAATTGATTCAGTAAGGTGGAGACACGTGTACCGCAGAAGGCCTCTGTTCCTGTTAACAGCAAACAGCAGTTATGAAAGTGATATTTTTATGTGTGACTGCAGCGATCTGAACAGGTTCCATGGCGTCACAGCAATATGCGGCTCGTGCTTATCAAACATGGCAGGTAAACAAAACGCTGCGGGACAACCGAACACAGCCTAACAAGAAATAATAAAAGAAACGCTGCCCGAGTCACATGTTCGGATAGAGCCGCATCTTACAGCTTAAGGGCAAGATCTCACAGGCCTGTGGATAACTATTCAAACTGAGATTACATTTTAGTGGTGCAGCCCCCGGGAGTGTGAGAATTAAATTCTGCACATATCAAGCGCTCACCTAAGGCGAAACACTGTAATGAATTTTTATTGCTGCACAGGCAATGAGTGCTGAATGGAGAGAAAGTACGAGCAGTTAAAAACCTAATGGATAATGTTCAAGCGTGTCACAGAAGTGGGAAAGGTGAAAAGAGCTTAAATGATCACAGGACGGAAGGATCATGAATGGATCACAGACATCAGATCACGGGTGAAATTGCACCGCTGACACCGAGTGATGTAACTTTGCAAAAACCAAAATGGTAAGTAGACGTTGTGACAGCTATTCACATAACGAGAAATTGCATTTTAACACTCTAAAGTCCTCCTCTGTGACTCTAATCAGTCTGAGATACAAAAATCTCTTTCCCGGCTTAAGTTCAGGGCCTCAGATTCTTTCGCTGCACCTTTCCCAGCTGAATAATGCCATCTCAGCCGGGAAACCTTTGATCCACAGACAGAAAGGGAATCTAAATTCAAATGCAAGAAAGCGTTTGATCCGGACACGGTGACTCCTTGATTGCGTCTGACACGATGATCTATCTGATCACATAGAAGTGAGGGGTGGAACAAAGGGCTATCAACTCATGACACTGTACAATAGCAGTCACTATACAAGACACTGTACAAGCTGTGTGAGTTACAAAGACCCGGGGGCTCGATTTAAAAATACAATTATCATTTTAATGGCGTGTCGTCAGAGTTTACAGGGGTTGTGAACTACTCAATTGGCTCTACAGAGTGAAGGGACAGACTTAAGGTCATCGTCTCATCATGCTCTCACCCCCTTCTCACCCCACTTTCTCTCTCTTGCATGTACTTTAAATGAAACAGCATAGCAGAATGCATCAGTTCAAGTTAAGGTTATCCTCCTCTCTTAATCAAAGAAATATTTTAATCATGCAAAATATTTTCAGTCCTGTTAAATAACTAAAACATTACATAAGAAACCAGTTTAAGTTACGGATAGAGCTTCAATCTATATTCTAATTCGATTAAAATGTGGGGAAAGTGTTTCAAATCTGAAGATTACTTCTACTGTAATATTTAAAACATTAACACATTCACAAGCCAAAAGTCATAAAGCACTTGTCTTTGTACATAATAAATGGACTGCATCCAAAGAATTTGGCCGACAGCCATTTCCACTTCCAACACAACACTTTCACTGTGACTGTTCAGACTGTGAGCACTGAATAAGACATGAGCAACAACAGATGCAAAACTCTGCAGGATTCCTTGTTTAAGCATGTGACACAGGTCCAGCTATTCAAACAGAAGCCCCGCCCCCACATATGGCGACTGCCACATACACCCACGCACACAAAGCGGCGTCTGATAGGAGTTAGAGTGGAGTCAAGTTGAATTCTATACACGTTTGCCGGCAAGTAAACATTCAGCGCCCACGCCTCGCTCTCTCCAGCAGGTTGTGTTTACAGATGGGCCTAAAGAATGACCAGTATGTTTGCACTGTGTTTATTAACCTGTCCACTCGTTTCCCTGGCTGCTTGTTCATGTCTGTGTTTTTGTGAGTTATGGGCATATTCAAGTTGGAAACGTTCCAACTAGGAATTAGTAGCAGGAATGTATGGGAAATAACAGGAAATAATGTGAACATGAAGGAAATGTAAGGGTTATTGTCTCATGGTAAATGTGAGCCACAGACATAACTGAAAACCTTTCTAATATAAATGAAAGAAATCAACCATTTAATTTCAAGACTTTTTTTGTGAAAAGATAAAAAAATGTAAGAAAATTATCAGTAGAATGAAGAAATTACAGTTCGGATCTTTTGACATCTATGTATTATTGCAGAGATATGTATACTGAAGTTAGCATGCAAACCAGCTAGCCTCCAGCCCATCATGGTCCAAAGCTCCTAGCAGTGTCAACAGCACTGGAAAGGTAGCCAGTTCCTTCACATTGCACCTTTGAGCTGAACTTGAGCTCACTCTTTTCAGTGGAATAAATGGAAATAGATGAAGTAAATCTCCTCGATTAGCGTCCGCAATCAAGCTGCATCCCACATAAGAACAGGCTAGCAAAAACTAGCCGAACAAGAGCACATTTTAAACTTTTCAATTTACTTTAGGCTACTATGTGCTTCTTAATTGAATTGTCATACAAAGATTTAAAAAATCCCCTCAAGTAATAAAAGTTTTGATTGAAAGCATGCAGTCCTTTGGCTCAGACAGTGTAGTAGTGTAGCAGTCTCATTTTCTTTGTTTTGGGCTTTTTTTCCAAAATCCCTCTGGACTAATTGCAGATCACCTGTGAGCAAGGTGGGGGACTGACTCCTGATTGAGGAGTGGAAGCAGCTTGGGGCAGTCCCTTCACAGCCAATCACGGTGTGACGACACCCTTTTTTGTGAAGGCTAAAAAGAAGTGACGAATGGCACCAAGGTGGCTATCACCCTCATTCTCAATCTGTCCTTGACTGACTGTTTTCTTGGCTGCCCAATGGCATTCTAGTAAGGAAACTGTGTTTATTCTTGAACCCCTTGAAACCCCAGGCCCCATACACCTTACATTTTATTTCACTGGGGCTTGTAGGAGAACATTTCAGTTTAATTATCCCTGAAGAGGAATTTGTTTATTGGTTTATTGTCGTAGCAGTCATTGGGCATCCCCTCTAGATTTACATGTTTTTTTGTATATATTTTTATGTAGGTTGGGCTGGCCTGTAAGTCAATACCGCCACAGTAGTGTTGGCAGTAGTGTGACTCACCAGATGTAGACTGTGGGTATAAGCCTGATTTTCTCCTCCTTTTACTACCTCCATTTGGCCTTGATGCAAAAAACAACAACCTGCAGCTAGCTACGTATGTGCCTATAGTGCTAACCCTGAATCTAACCTGGTCACTAACAGTACAAACATAAACGAGCTAGCAGCCATTACCTTGTCCTTTGCAGGGAGTTAGCTATTTCAATGTCAGCGCTTGCGTCATCTGACAAGACAATGACGCCAAAACAACATCCGCCAAAACAAGACGGAAGAGTAGCAGTGCCATTTCTAACCAAAATATTTCATAAAATCTAGTGCTGGTTTTGTATGTTTAAGTTTCCCAAATTTCCCTGGTTAACTTCTTAACATGGACATTTTCAAGAAATGAACTAACTCTGTGCAGCACGAATAAGAAGGGTCCTTCCTGATTGCCAATCCAAAGATCCAGTCATGACATGTTTGAACGTCATCATGAGAGTTCGACAGCATCTAAAGCCTTAAGGCGTTCGTGTGAAGAAAAACAAGACAAGGTTGAGTCGGCCACTGTACTCAACGGTATCATGCAAGACCTGTTATTTAATTACAAGGTCACCCCTTGCAGCTCTTTGACACGTGATCTTTACGAGCCAGTTCACTGGGTTTAATAAAGCACTTGAAACCCCACTGGCTGTCTGTAACATTGCTTCATTGGAAAAAGAAGTTAAATTGACATACCCACAGTTTCTTTACAAGGCTCTAGATGTGGCCTGTGCGTTCTGCGAATTGCTTCACATGAAGAGGCCATAAATGTTCTGGCCGTACGAGGTAATGATGGGTTCTTTTCATGAACATTAGGTTTAGGATCAGATTTAACTGGATATTTGTAATAGCGCAAGGGCCCTGTTCAGTCATCGAATGAAGCCCGCAAGCATGTCAGTCATCAGGGAAGTTGTGGCGGGTGGGATTTCTGCCAAGTTTCTGCCAGCAGCCTACTGTTTCAAACTGTCCAAACATATTTGGCACCAGATCTCTTCACAACAGATCGACCATTAGGGCCGTTTCCCATAAGGTCTGTTCCCTCAATCATATGATCTGCTTCTGTTGCTATCTGTCTTGACAGCTGAAGCCGGAAATACTTTTATTAAAACTTTATTCAATGCAATAGTCACATCAGCAAGTTTGCAGTTTAATCGTGTACAATTTCATGTGAATTGTGAGATCAAAGTGAATGTTGCCAGTGACAGTCACGTCGCACCCTCCGACAGATCAGACACTTTTCCTTCCTGCTGGTTTTCCTTATCCTGCCCAGTGAGACCACTGCCACCACTAGCTGGTTTTGACAATCAAAGCCCTCTGAAGTCATTGCGTGTCTATTCTGTATTGAAGTGCTAATGATCCATAGAACAAAAGACTTAAGCAGCGCAGACGGGATGTGGCGATGCCAAAGCAAGTGTCACAAATTGGCTCTCGCACACATCTACATAGGATTGTGTGTCTTCACGCAACAAGTATGTAATAGGCTTAACAGATCACAGCTGAAAGATCCTTGGTCCTGAGCCTAAGCCAGTCTTGAAGGCAATTATAACCACAATGCCTTCACACCACACCACACAGGAGGACAGACAGAGAGAAGACGAGCCACGGGTGGGAGTGATGGTAAAAGCCTTCATCGCTGTCACACATTCCCTGCGACTGTCAGCCTCGTGTGACTGCGCTGAGGGAAAACTGTTCATTTCAATATCCAAATAAAGAATTGGAGGCAACAAACATGGCTAACACGCCAGCCTATAGTGATTTAGGCCCTGACAGGTGACAAGTTTCCCCCCGGCACGTACAATAGACGGACCTGTCAAGGTCCATATCTCATCTCTGCAGTCTGTAAATGGTGAGTGGACATTCATGTAAAAGCAAAGGACCAGCACACGACCACTCAAGTGTATTTCACAACCCATTCACACACACATTCATACGCTGATGGCAGGCTGCCATGCTAGGAGCAATCTGGGGCTCAGTATCCTGCCCAAGAATACTTCGACGCTCAGTTGAGGGAGCCAAGAACTGATCCACCGATCTTCCGATTAGCGAACGACCCGCTCTAACTTCTGAGCCATTTTCTCCGAACCGCCCAGCCGGAAAGTCAAAGGTATTTTCTACATCTGCTGCTGCCTGTAGCACAAACCCATCCCTATGAATCTATAAATGACATACTTACTGTCCACTTGCAGCAGCACTGTATACTGGGAAACAGCACAAAAACGTTTGACCATTAAGCATTTGACATGAAAGGTTCGACATTTTATTTTCTCATTGATAATCACAAGAGAAGTTTGATTCCACTGAGGTAAGTGAGGTAATGAGGTAATAAAGAGAGAATATAGAGTCTCACAGCCTGTGTTATGAAGCTGCTCCACAATATGGTGCTATGGCAACATACACTTCTGTATCTTTTGCCAGATGGCAGCAGTGTGACCAGCCTTTAAGTATCCTTTGGGCTTGAGCAGACATCTTACTTAATGATGCCACTGATGCTTTGTAGATTGGTACCAGTGATATTCTGGGCGGTTTTAATCACCCACTGTAGAGTCTTCCTGTCCTGAGCCATGCATGAAGATATGTGATGACCAAAAATAAGTTCTGATTCCCAGGAACCTAAAACTGTTCACCTGCTGAGCACACAACCCTGAGTTCTCCAACATTGAGCACTAAAGTTGAGGAGGTGTCACTGCCAATCTGAACTGTTTGGGGATTAGAGCAGGGTTCTCTAAACCCAGTGTTTATAGATATATATATGTTTTTCAATCAGCTTTATGAGGTCAACAAACAGCATTCTGATGTGGCTGTCAATATTCTCCAGGTGTGTGAAGACTGAGTGGAGGGCAGTGGATATGGCGTCTACCATGAATTTGTTGTGTCTGAAGCCAGTGGAGTTGTCCCCTGCTGGCCATTAGAGAGAATGCAGGCTTAAGGTACTTCTGCATTGGCTTCAATTTTCAGTTCTGGAGCTCTGTCCATATTTGGGAGCAGTCAGTTAGCCTAGAGACAATATTTGACTCTGAGCAGTTGGCTAGGCAGCCAGCAGAGAGTCCGGGAAGTTAGTGCTCCCGGCCAAAAAATAGGCAGCACATAACTGCCCGTGTGGAATTGCAAATACAATTTCTACCCTTTGGTTTTATTTATAGATAAAACATACAAGATACAACATGTTAATAAGTGAGCTTTCAAAAGGTGCTGGTGGGTGGATGTTGTTACTTTTGGACGGAGCCAGGCTAGCAGTGTCGCTCTGTTTCGAGTCGTTGTGCTGAACTATGCCAACCAGCTGCTTTCCACAAGAAAGTGAATAAGTATATTCCTCAAAATGAACATCATCTGCTTCAAGTCATGAGTCAGATTTTAATAACATTTCAAGGACATTTTACACGATGCTTATTTGCTTCAACCATACTGCAGCCTTGTTACAGAAGCTTTCGATTTTCTTCAGAACTTGAGCCATGCACAGCTACAGCATGCCGGTTTTGGACCAATCAGCCGTTCTACCTCCTCCACCAGCTTTAATGTCCTGCAATCAGATTCAAAATGATAATGACCTTATTGTTACCAGAGAACTGTGGTACCCCTTTATGGTGACAGTAGTTTATTTCAATTTCATAGCGCAGTGAAGCAGGTAGTTCAGACAAGTTGGGAAAGACTACGAGGCCACAAACAGACAGTGGTGCAGTGCCAGCATGCATCAAGGGATCGCTTATGGGCCTGGCTTACAGTAACTACCTCATAATGTTAGAGAGAGACAGAAAGAGAGAGTGGCAGATACCGGTGCCAGGAGATGTTTTCCACAGAAGACAGTTTGGCTGCGTGTCGTCTGTTCCTGTTCTCTGCTTCACTGCATCTGTACAGGATCATCCGAAACAACACGAGGCACAGAGCAGGCTGGTTCTGGGTAGCGTGTCGATGTTGCAAGTGCAGGAGACTTCTGAATTCTAGTAGTAAAATAGAGCTTAACTTTGCCTTTTCTATGAGTCAGTTTTAGATATAGATTTTGGCAAAAAGATAAAAAACACCGTAATGATCCGTGCATTCAAATAAAGTCTGGTCTAGAAAACAACCATAGCAGTCCATTAGGAGTTTGACCAAAATAATTATTAGCACGATAAACAACTGGTGGTCTGAGGAATTTATTAAAATTGATTCTCAAGTTCCATCACCTACATTTTGTTGAGCCATGATGTTGAATCTAAATGCTTAATCTAAATCTAATTGTTAAATATTAAATCTAAGTGATCAGTCTAAATGCTACATATTAAGTCTACATTTTCAATCTAAATCCAAGTGTTAAATATTACATTTAAATGCTAAATCTCGACCTAAATGCTAAATATTAGATGTAAATGTTCAATCTAAATTGGTTGCAGAGTGTCAAGCTATATTTTTATAAGATACACAAATACAACAAGTAAAACAAAAAAGGTCTAGATGTTTACGGACATTTAAATGTGGAAAATGTTCCATTTGGTATCTTTTGAGAAAAGCACGTGCTGGTAACATCTCCTTGGATCTTGACTTGAATTGACCTTTTATGACATTTTCTTAATGTTATAGCCTAAATGATCAACCGAGAAATAATCATAGATTTAACTGCTAATGAAAATAGTAGTTAGTTTCGACCTTTCTGTTGATCAGCCTCGTCACACTTGAGTATACTCATGCTCTTCAGACTTTGAATGGATAAAAAGGGACTAGCAGACAAGATGGCAGCCAGTCCCATGAGGAGCTCTTCAGAATCTACATTTGCCTTGATCGCCCTGATCCCCTTGTACCTGATCTCACCTCCATGCCTTTATTTCTCCATCTGTTTTTCCTCTCTCACACTCACTCTATTCTTTATTCAGCAGGCACCCACATCATTCAAGTGTGTTGGGTATTCCTGCCAGCCTCTCTGCCTGACAGTGAGGCAAACCTGTGCTTGTTGAGGGGTTGTGAAGCTTGCCGGGTAAGAGGATGGATGCCCTAAATGCCGCCCTTTACTCTCCGCTGCTGGAAACAGTCGTCCATGTAATCACTACAGACTACTTACTATGTTCGAGCCATGATTACATCTAACCTGAACTAATGCTGAGGGGCATGGATCAACAGGCAGGAGGAAGATGTCACCTGTCACTTTGGTAAGACACTCAGCATGACATTTCAGCAGACATTTTTGACTGTCGTAGCAGGAAGAGCACAGTTGCAATTAATACATTTAAGGAAAGCGTTTAACATGAGCCAGTGAGCACAATGACTAGGCCCTGAAACTAGTAACACATTAACTGTACAATAAGTGAAGCCTTACTGTTTAGTTATTTTCTATAACTTGCACTATAAGTTTACACTGAAGATACCTTCTTTAGCCATTATAGCGTAGTAAGTAGTAATTAGCTAGTTAAGGCTAGCTGTTTTGGATTTTTTTTTGTCTCCCAATGGAGGCTCTTACACCAAACCTCCACACATGATTTTTTCCAAACAAACGATCTTAATCTTCTTAATCGTCTTTTTTATGGTGGCTAGCAATTAATCCCTTTTTTCTAAGGAAACACAAAAACGAGTCTTTTCAGCCACTTGAACCAAATTTTGATGTATCTTCTTGCTCATATCATGAATGTGTTATAGACCTGTATGAGAGGTCGCCGCGCAGCCTTGCCTCCAATCTATTCAATTGCCAATATTATTAAAGCATCTAATTCCCCTGTGGCCCAAAAAAGAAAGAGGCATCCAAAAGACTGTTGAAAGGACTTCTGGGACTGCCAACAAAGTCAAGTTTGACTCTTTCTATTATGGATTCTGAATCTATGGAGGTTTTATATTTGTAAAACTTGCCTTTTTAAAAGATATTTAATACCAATATAAAATCTATGGGCATATTCAGTGGGCCGCATAACCAAGATGTACACCCAGAAGCTAGAAAAACGTTTTTTGCAGATGCACCAGACGAGTGTTTCTCATCGGACTGTATGGGCGCCATCTTTCGTGCAGCATCTAGTTCTATATAAACCTTTTCCTCATATTAGTACTTGTATGATTTTAGTATGATATTATGTATCACAAAAAAGCTTGTTGTGTATATACAAAACAAACTTATCAATTACTTTAAAACCATTTTATTTTTGACTGGCTCGGCTTTGACCACTGAACATCCAAGATCATGTTTGTGTTTTCGGCAGGTCTCAGCCACGCATACAGAATCTAATTTATTTTTGTGACATGTTTCTCTTTCTGTGTCTGTATTGATTTGACATGCGGAAGATGTCTCAGATTTATGGGTTACACCTCTCTTCACGTAATGATATTGTGAGATACCCCATGAACCCACTTCAAGTTGGGTGAGTTTGGTTTTCCGTCCAAGTCACCCATGGATGAATCTGTGTCCTCTCTATAACATTTAGGAAGGGCAGGCCCGTATTGACCTCCACGGTTCGGTGTGCACTTGACAAGTGAGAGGAATGGAAATGTCAGCTGTAGGAGTCAGCGAGCCAAGAAAAAACTAGAGAAATAAAACCAGGTCTGATGTTCGGAAACCGATGAAAACGACTTGTGAGTTAAGCAGAGCCTTGACAGTTCATTGCAAATGAGGGCAGTGCTCAGGAATTGGCCTAAATTGAAGCTAGATTGATGGTGTCTCTTGATGCAGGGAAAATCAATGTGCGAAGCATCAGAGATAAATAGACGTGACTGTATCTATTTGTTTGTGGACATATTAATCGGGCCCTGTAGTACATCATGTCAGAAAATGAATTTCAGCCCAGCCGATATGAGATTAGTTAAATGGACAGGTCCACAACTCAGATGGAAGAGGCATTAAACATTTACTGTGCTTCAGGTCGCACACGTGACGGCCGAACAAGGCCACGATTCAAGCTGAACATTTGTACGCGCAAACAATCCAGGACAAAAGTTTTCTCTCCCAGTATGTCAGGCCTCCTAAAAATAATTTAGTGCACACTAATCCAGAGCTCTCCTTTTTCAATTAGCGGGAAGGTCAGGATTGTCAGGAGGAAGCAAATGAAACCCAAGCTTAGGTTTTAATGAGGATATCCACGGCAACGAGCCTCTACAACCTTATGTCTGATAAGATTTTCTTACTGTGATCAAATCGAGTTACAAAAAAGCAATTTCCATGCAGGATTTGAGAGGTCGAGCGAATAGAAGGGATGCCGTGGTTAGTTGTTGACCCTTTTTTAAGGTGCTATTATCATTCAAGCATGGCATCTGAGACAGGGTCCTGCCTAATCAGCTCTTTCAAGTAGATTAAAAAGGAGTATATTGACAAAGGGAATCGGAGCATGAGCCATTCATTTGAAAAGTACAGGCTCTCTGGCTTTTTGACATTTGCGAGACATAAATACAAAAAAAGAAACACCACTAAAGAATCAGCCCCATGTTGGCTACCCCCATGCCTGCCTCTGGTATTTCTGAGAAAAGATGATTCATTGTCATGTACATTATTCCCAGTGAAGGCTGAGATGTTTATATCTGTAACAAGAAGATACTTTTAGCACAATATTATGAATGCAGCCCTCCTGCTTTGCCTCCTCCCCTGCTGTGCACACAAAAGAATGAACTGATCTAGTGTTCCTGGTTGGAGAATTGAAAATGGGATTTAAATTTGACTGCTTCGCCATCATTGGTCAACCAGCATCTTCTGAGCTGGTTGAGTTACACAACAAGATCAATTTTTGATTCATATTTGGCTGGGATTTAATTTTCAGACCTGCTTTCTTCGAAACTGCGATGATCGGTGCAGCCAAAGGATAACAGTGATGGAATGTCAAAATGTTGCAAATGCAGGAGGAGAAGCTGATGTCTCTTCTTCTGAGAGATTTCTTAGTGAATGACTGATCCATGTTCTGGACTGCAGTGCAAATGTTATGTCTAGACAGAAATCCTTTTTTTTTCCTACCAAGAGTGGTTGATAAAACTTTGACTATTTAGATAAAAGTGTTATCCACGATAAACAACAAAGTTGAGTCCTGTCATGCAATTACACAACTCATTAAACTGACCTTTTGTACCAAATCCCAGCTTTCTTTTTGGTTCGTCAAACTAATTAGTATCATAAAAAGAGACAAATAAAGAATCCAGAATCAGAGTTTGTCATTAAACCTACAAAAAGGATTTGAGTAATGAACAGCTATCTAAAGATATTGGTAACTGCCACTCTTATGTGATGGTTGGTTATACCAGATGTGTCTTCTGGGAACGGACACATGGTTTTGTCCAAACATGTATCCATCTAGTGCGAAGAGCAGGGTTAATAACATACAGGGACATTCACAGACGTTTCACTTGTGGTTTTGAGTGAGGTGTCTCGACAGCTCCTGGATGGTTCACTATGACATTTGGTACAATCATGTTCCCCTCAGGATGGATCTGAATTGTAATAACTTCGGTGTCCCCTTCACTTTTCATCAAGCTCCGTCAGCAGGTCGCAATTTTAAAAGTTCCCTCACACCAACGTGTCCAATACTTTGGCTTCTAAACTAATGAAATTCCCTTTGTATTTAGTGTTGATGTTGACATGCTAACATGTAAGATGGTGACCACGGTGAACATTAGGCCAACAAAAAATTGGCACAATTGGTGCTGTTGCCCCATAATCACCATAATGAATGTCAGCAATGTATGTAAGCAAACCACAAATATACTGCAACATAACATTGCTTCATGTTGCAAACGTCTTTACTATATATTTCATTTTACATTGTGAAAGTGCTGTGCTCATGGTCTGGTAAGGTTTAGGCACAAAAACTATTGGTTAGCATCAGAGGCACTGAACTGGGGAGGGGGGGGAATGGGATAGTATACAGGCCCTTCATCTTAGGAGTGCCCAAAATGCAAATCCCAATAAACGGCTGTGGCTTTTAGAGAATTCATCAGAATTTTATGCTACACCCCTGGTTAGGAGAAATATGACATGTTGGCTTACCTGGTTCTGTTGCCACAAACTAGGCTGGAAATTGTCCTGATATCTTCGCTAAAATTACTGAGCATTGGCATGCTGGCAGCATATCAATGCATGTATCTTTATGGATTATTAGGCACATCCATACTACAAAGTTCCAAGCTGGCTATATAAAAGCTTTCAGAAAGACTCACGGCTGCAATAATGGCTTTGATGTGTGTGCTGTTCACAAGTAGGACACTTGTTCTTCTAATAACTCCAATATGACATGAATGCAGCCTTTGAAAGCTGCTAGCATGGCTGTAGACTCCAAACACTGTGGCCCTACATCAAAGATGAGTTTTGTGAAAATCAACACAGTTTCATGTGTTTTAAGACCAATTCTATAACCAAGTGTCAGCCGTGACTATGACTATGTAAATGGTTTAACTACTACTAGGTGTTATATAAAATACACTGACAATGTAACCTTAAATCATCTGAGTGAATGATGGCTGTAGGTAAGCTACCTTCCCCTTTCTCCACACATACATTTCCATGTGATACATAATTTAGGAGTATTACATTTACTTTCCCAAGCCATTGTTGGCTGTACATATCGACCTCATTTGTCAAGCCTGTGAATGCCAGTGAAATAATTCAACCTTAAAATCACATAACTGCTCAAAAGGAAGAGGTTTTAAACGCAAATTAGGCGTATCAGGAGAAAGAGACGCTGCTATTTATGTGGACAATGTGTGTCTTGGGAGGTCATTAGAGCAAGCTGAGTAATTCACTAAATAAGCTGCTGGCGAAGTCGGTGCATTTCCTCTTACTAACAACACTGTCATACCATC
Source organism: Spondyliosoma cantharus (assembly GCA_900302685.1). NCBI lineage: Eukaryota > Metazoa > Chordata > Actinopteri > Spariformes > Sparidae > Spondyliosoma > Spondyliosoma cantharus. Next base: position 22,202 of record OMLP01035374.1, read on the forward strand.
AGGAAGTCGGGCTTCCATTCAATCGACCCCTCAGAAAGCTCCACAACTGGTTTGAGTTTGCGTTGGGATAAGCAGCAATACGACACAAGTTTGCAATCCACGGAGAGAAAAAGTAACACAGGGAAATTCAATTAAGCTTTAGCTGGAAGCATCTGATAAGTTTATGGAAATTAAAGTTTTATGTAAATCAGGAGTCTGCCTGGCCCCGTGCCAGATCACAAGGGGCTGCACTATATTGCATTCAAATTAGCTGCCTCAGAAAACTCAGCAGCTACGCCTAACAAGCCCAAAAACAACACTACATGAAATCCAGAGAGCGCTCTGCATATTTTAGAAAAGCTTTCGTATTATCTGCTCACTCTTAACATCTCACCTTTCGCTGTAAAAATGATTAATAGCCATCTCTACAATTACTCCAAATGACTTCCCCGCTACTATAGCTCCGCTTCTGCAGTCATTACTTTCTCTAAATTCAGCATAAAGACACTCTGGAGTTAAATCAATATGAATTCTTGTGATAAATTCTTTATTAAAACAATCCTTCTTTCGATTTCTTAGACGACAACCAGACAAAGCGAGTGAGTGAGAGTGTGAATGCACTGCAGATACGAGAGCAGCTCCAGTCACAGAGTACACTGACATCTTGTGGTCGGCGAACACGACTTGAAGAAAAGGAAGCCGTGTGTGCTGTACAGACACTTTTTTACTTTTCAATCTCTCGGCAACATTTAATCTTATGTAAGAGCTGCTGTTTGTGGGGCGTCTCCTTTTCGCATTATTGATCCGGCAGATGCTCCTCTGTAATGGCACTTATGTGACACACCCCTACTATAAATACAGTCAGTCAGATATTTGCACTGTGCATTGCATTTGTTATACATTACTATTAGTCCAACAAAGAAAAGAAACAAGTCAGTCATCATACGCACAGTAAATGAAAACTTTTAAGTGCGTGATTCCATCCAAACAGATCAATAAAACATCAAATAACATCACTCTCCTCACCTTCAATCGTCAGATTAATGTCTTATTTAAAGGAGCACTGTGTAGCTTTGATGGAGATATTTTAATCAGAAGAATTCATTAATTTCGATTTTTTTGATTTTTATGTTTAAACAAACTGACTTTTCACGACTGAATAAACAAACTGACCTTGAAGTTCAAGACAGTTTTATACTGTTTTAGCACAGTTTTATTACTGTTATGTGGCGGACCCTGCCACCTTTCTAGCTTCAAACAGTGTTCTGGGGACCTTATTTTCCTCTGAGAACAGCTTGTTTATTCACTTATGGAAATAATAAATGATCCTGAGTTTGTATTATTACCTCATTAATATTGTAAATATAAAAATTCTGCGACTGAATTTATTCTCCAAAACTACATAGTGCCCCTTTAAGTGTACTAATAAAAACAGCCTCTTTATGAAACCAAAAGGCACAGTCGGAGTATGTGTCAGGAGGTTTTGGGTCACTGCTTCCTTTAACACCTGCTGAGCAGATGCTACCTGGAGATGGTGGAGCTGGTGTGTGATTGGCTAGAGGACGTAGTGGCAGCACTGAGCTGAGAGAAACCACTATGACTCGACTCCAGACTGGTCATGGATCCCCTAGACAATGACAGAAAACAGCAGAAAATAAGTGTTAATTCCTACCCAATCACTGTAGATCAAGCACATGGACAGGTAAACGGGTACAAAAGGAAGAAATCTGACAAACAGTTTTGATAAATACACACACAGCTTCAGAAACAAAGACAACATGACATGATGAGCGGAAAAAAGAAGCTCAGTGGAATAAATAAACTGACCTGAAGTCATGGGAAGCCAGCACCTCGGTGTAGTACATGATCTTACACTTGTGGGAGGAGACCTGCAGCGAGGCCAGCACATCGTCCACACGAGGCAGGCTGGAGGCGGGGGTGCTGTGGAAGCGCCACTGGAGGATGTAGAAGCCGGGCCAGCGCGTTACATGGGAGCCCTGTTTGAACGGAGGATGAATTTAACTGCAATGCAACGGACAGAAAACAGGGACAAACAAAAGTTTTGACGGCCATCTTCTCTCTCTCACCTGCACACTCTCTCCCTCCCTGCAGGTGAGTGCTTTCTCCACCATGCTGTAGTCCTTTCCCAGCACCCAGTTCCTGTCTATCAGCTGGGTGTTAACAGCCCCGAGGGACGTGATGGCGTGGGCTCCGAGGGTGTCCTTCTTGGGAGGCTGTGGGGCCCTCTTGGAGTGGTAGATGTTGAAAATGACATCTCCTTTGGACACGTCAAAGTCCCAGGTGATGACGGAGGAGGCCTCTGTGATCTCGACCAGCATCTGCCAGAGGATGTAAGGAGATTGGAAACAGAACAGCAGACAGAGGGTCGTTAATCATGTTTCTCACATTTCTCACATTTCTGCAAGCCTGCAATGTACATGTCTTCCAGCTGGTGGCAGCCTAATCCATGGTATAAAATCCAGCATGGGCATTCATTGGAAATATAAAGCTTTACACTGGCACTCCCCTATCCATTTTCCAGGACCCTTGCAGCCTGAGGCTGATCGTCTTCTCTGAATAAAAATGTTGATTATTATTCAGAATTTCGCTGTGTGCCGAATGACACATTTGATTTGATTTGACATTTGGAATATCATTATCTTTACTTTCAGGGAGCAAAAAAGCCATGCGAACAGAAAATCGATTTATGAGGTTTTGAAATTTGACGTACAAACTTAAATTATTAGGTCGTGTCATCGATCACGAATAATCAGAAATACCAAACAAAAACTGTTCTAACTAATTGTTACAACAATACAATAACCAACCTGAGGTTGCTATGTAGTAAAAAAAAAAAAGCAGAAGGATAAGTAAGTCTACTTATCTTAACTTTATCTCTATCTTAAGTTATTCTCAGTGCAGATTGTTTGACGACTTTTGAACTGGTTATTCGGCTGCTAATGAGACGAGGCTACTAATACGTGTTTCTTTGCATTTGTAATGACTATAAAGGGCTATATTTTCACATATGTCTGTATTATAAACACTACACAACAACACTATTTTGAATAATAGCAGGCTGATTATCTATATGTTGATATGATGAAATTATATGTTGCTCGCAGTCCTGCTTTCCACAAAAGCTAGTTTTGACCAAAAGTTCATGACCAGCTGTTGAAGTCAGGTGGAAGCATTGCTGTGACTTATCAGGAGAGGTGTCTGATTTCACAACATTGTTGTTGGATGGATGGATGGATGGATGCTGGGCACTGAGTTACTTTAACTACAAGTGTAAATTTGTAACCATGGTGATACAGTAGTGTATCCTCTGAATAAATGCTTCAAGAGCAAGGAACTCTTAATTGCCTCCACAGGGATAACTTTAAAGACAGCATCCATTATCCTGAGTTGACACAGTAAACGTGATGTTGGTAAAAATTTAGGCTAGCTGATACTCCGATGTCCCATTCCCGTGAAGGTAACATGGAGCTGCGCTGACAGGAACACTGGTAACACTTTTAATAACCATAAATGTTTAATTTATAGATTTTCAAACCTAAGTTAAACTATTTCACTGTATATAAACACTGACATGCTTTTAAAACATTTATTAAGTCATTATTTATAGTGAAGTTAATGTTTAATAAATACTGTGTAGTTCATCTTTAAACATTATTTGGAGGGCCACTATAAAGTGGCAACTGATGTTTAGAAACCGGTACACTTGCTTCATAAATGGTTTATAAAACATTTCATTGTTTGTGTGAAAAACTATTAACTTAAGATAATCTATGATTATGAGAAGGTGTTAACAAAATCCCCATTATGAAAACCACCATCTGGTCTAGTTGCCTAGTTGTAAACTGGCAGCTTTTGTAATGTCGCAGACAACATGCCTTAGCAAATACTTAAAAAATATGGCTTCAATCGCCCACAGACGTTCTCTGAATGCCCCCTGGTGATGCTACTGCCCCCCCCTTTAAAGTAACAGATACTTTAAGTTCAGACAGCGTCACTCCTTGCTACATGTGGATCTGGGTGCTGATTTAAAAGCAGAAACTCTACCTCGTATGGGGCTCCTTTGAAAATACTGGCACTCTTATAGATGGAGTCAGTTAGAAGACGGTTTTCTTCACTCTCCAGCTCTTCTGCTGTCCTGTACAAAGATTTGGGGACCATGCCTCCCTCAGGTATGTCACACTAGAGAGGGCAGGAGGAAAAAAAACTTCAAGCTCAATGACAAGAAGAGACAACTCACACGAAAATATTTTTCTATGTATAAATTATATTTGACTGTGTGTGTGTGTGTTTTGAGGACAAAATCAACATGTTCAGGTCTGAGAACTAAACCTCACCATGCAGTCCCCTCCCAAGAAGTCGGGGATGATTTCTTTGTTTATGTAGTCCACCAGTCCTCCTGGACCCTGGTAGTCGTTTCCAGCATAAACGAGGAACTTCTTGCGAGTGTTCTCGTCAATCAGAGGGCTCACCTGGGAACAAGACGGTCATCAGAGAACATGGAGAAAACAGCAGGTTCACATGTTCTGAACTGTAAATGTTGATCCATGGATATTTGAATTATTAATGTTTAAGAAAAAAAAATAGGTTGGCTGGTTTATGGTGTTTCTAAGGATCTGTATTCTGTCTTGAGTTTTCTGTTCCTCCAGCTGTTGCAGTCCACTCTTACAGCGTGCTGCTTTTATAGCCTTTATTGTTGTTTTGATTTGTTTTCACATATTAGTGTATTTTTTTTTACTACTTGTATTTATTCCTTTGCTGAATGCGATTACCCTCCTACAAACTATATCATTCCATACTGCTGTGGCTGTAATCAAATCTGCCCCTATGAGGATCTGCATATTGTGTGGTTGTAATTACGCAGCTCATCTCTCTTCTTTGTTTATCATACGCTCGTATTCACAATCTTGCACCGGGCTTTTGAGACTTCTCTCTGCAATATCAGTGTCTGTACGGTACAACTTAATCTATTCTACCACTGTCAGATGATTAATTAAAAGCCACATTAATGGCTGCACATAAAATGTAAATGCTGGCGTTTATTCTCACCAGGGTCCAGAGCACTGGGAAAACTCTGGGCGCCCTCAGTATGAGTAGGCGACCCAGAGTCTCGGGGTAGTTGGCCTCCACCACCTCGATGATTCTCAGCAGAGCCTTCACGCCTGGTCTCCAGAGGTGACGCATGTTAAGACCCTCCAGATCCACCAGGCAAGTCCAGCAGCTGACAGACGTGTTAACATAAGACGTCACATGACTGTATGTGCAACTACTGAAGAAGAAAGTGGATGAAATAGTATTTAGGTACCTGATGGGCCGACCGAAGACTCTGGTGTTTTCTTCACAACGCCTCAGTCCCTCCTCGTTGAGAGACAGGACCTGTGTCAAATTCATCAAGTTGTGGCATTAATGTGACGGAAGATATTTTAAATGGAAATGACTGTTTGTGTGTATGTATTCATGTCACCTGTCTCAGCAGCATCTCCTCTCCTAACGCTCGTACCAAGCCCTTCGTGTCCATTTGCCCCAGACGCAAGACATACAGAGGACGGCCATCTAAACAACACACACAAACAGAAATTCAGATTGTACTGCAGAAAGCTGGATTTCACAGGTATTACTTTGACCTGGTGGATCAGCTGAGCTTTTAAAAGCAATGACTCATTTTTAAACACGGGAACTGCAACAGATGGTGCACAGACTTTACAAGTCAATAATTAACAGGCCATTTGATTTAAACCCGTGTGCACTTAAATACAGAAGATTATACCAAGAGCTTTCCATAAACACTGGCTGCCGGCCAACCTGCCGATTTCTTTATTACCTCTGCAGGGAGGTTATGATTTCACCTGTGTCCTTTTGTGTGATGATTTGTCAGGATTACACAAAAACAGAATAAAAGGAACACATTCATTTTTTAACATTTCCGTTGATTTCTGGGGAAAGAATGCATGGATCTTGATGAAAAAAACAGGCGTGTTTAGTTGGAACAATTTTATGTGGATCCTACATGTGGCGAGGTTAAATTATGGTTGAGCAGTTATGGGTGGTTTAAAATTTAGAGTGATAGAGGGCGACTGAGTTTGATATTGGATTAGGCTTGATTGAAACGCCAAATAGATTTGATTGGCTTTGTACATTTAATGAACACTAGTCTCTAGTGCTGTGCGATATGGACAAAATTTTATATCTTGATATAGCTCATTTTATATCCCGATAACAATATATATCCCTTGGGGTTATGCTTCTGTATCCGCTTCTGATGTAATGTTAACGTTATTGTCGTCTTCCATTGCGCTCTCCTCCGTCTCCGCCATGCTGCTTTGCCTCTCTTTACTCCCGAGCGACCAGTGCCGTAAAAATGCTACCACAAAGCAGTAGCAGTAGACATTTTTATTTCGCACTACGATATATATCGTAATATCGCAAAGCTCTACTAGTCTCCTTGAAAGAAACATGGCTATCTGTCTGTATCAGTCCACCACACATGCTCTATATGTGCTTGTGTCCTGTCTCGTAGGAAGCCAAGAGTCTTCTTCAGTGTTTGACGAATATTAGCAAAGTAATTGATTTATATTTTACCTATTATGTACGTTTTTTACAACCTAAATAATTTTTATTGATTAATTTTGTTTATTTTTTTCTTACTATTAGTATTTTAGTTCAATTCATTATCTTAGAATGATCTGGACCTGTAAGAACTTTAAAGTACTTATTTATTTGCCTTTTTTTTTTTGAAGATAAAGTAGGCAGGCATGACTTATAAAGTACCTTTGTCGTGGTGGTGCCAGCCTCCGGCGTAATAGTCCTGAAGCAGTTGTGGGCGCTCCCACGTGTCCAACAGGAAATCTACCTGGTGCTGCTTCCTCCAGGTGAGCGACTGCCACATGAACTCTCTGGCTTTGTCAAGGTTGAAATCTCTGGCCCTCAGGAAGCGCAGCACGTGCTGATCCTTTGGAATCTGTACAGCAACAAGCAGGGGTCAAAATTACTGATAAATGCTTAACATTTTAGCCAATGGCTCTTGTTATTTGCATTACATGTGAGCAGCACAACCGACTTAAGTGTGTAAGCAAACTTGTGCGTGTGTGTATATAGGTGACCTTGCCCTTGTTGTTTTCTTGGAGCCACTGGCGCAGTCGAATAAGACAGCTCTCCTGCAGAGGCGTTAAATCACCTAGGTAACGTCTGATGTAGTCAGCATCTAGCTTGTCTGGGGGCCAAAACACAAGTACAGTGTAAAGTTAGTGTCTACTGTGTGAAACACATAGACACGAGGAGAAGCTGTGCACTGCAGTGTATTTTCAACATGAGCCAAAATGATAAAATGAGTTGCTTCTGCAAGCTGCTGTTATTTTTTTATACAAAATCATAGCAATATAGTAATATATTCTGCCATTGCACCATCAAATCAATAGTTACATATGGACTTAAAAATGTTAAAAAACAGAAGAAGAGGAGCATTTTTCACTCCCTGTACAGCTCTCAGTCCTCGGTGAGTGCACATAATGTGAATTAGTCAACGCGAAGGAACAATACCATGATGCCACTTATATTTTAACTTAATCACTGCACTTTCGTGTTGGCAGCTAGTAAATGCTCACCGTCAGGTGAGCCGACCACCAGCTCTGTGTCTTTGCTGTCCAGTCCATTCCTAGCACCCTTCACCGGGATTGCTCTGGTAGTGCCAGAGACAACAGGGGGGGTCCAACGAGGTATGTAAGTTGCTCCTTCTGCCTCCAGCTCTCTGAGGTAGTACTCAATAATTTCTTTACCCTACAACGCAGAAAGGAGACAAGACTTTGAGTTAATGTGACACCGTGGTAATCTTTTGCTGATTTATACAGAAGAATACGTGGAAGTTACTTAAAAGATGCCAACCTTCTTAATGCTGCTAGCATATTGTTTCATAGCTATCTTCTCTGCTGTGCTCTCGAAGCCAAAAAAGGACTTGATATCCATACTAGCTGTCTGTTCAAAGCACGTCCAGTCTTCATTCTCTGGATGAACCTGTGGAAGAGAATAATGAATCAAAAATATTGTTTTAAAAGTATCAAAATATTAACTTATTGAACGTCATCCATGTCCATCTGTTGACATGCTGTTCAAGGCTCACCGTGTAGTTGCAGCACTCTCGGACAACAACTCTGCTGGAAAAGGTCTCGTTGTGGACCTCGATGCGGAGCGTCCTATCTCTGCGATTTAGAGTGTTCTTCTGGATAAAGTACAGGTAATCTACACCAGCAATCTAACAAAAAGAAAAAACATAAATTCATGCAATGTGACACAACACTGCCACAACAGCTCCCACTCTCTGACATAGTCTTGACAAACTATTTACTATTTCTACAACAAATTATAGCAACTGATGACATAGGACAGGTACCCGTTTAAGAAGCCGCGGGGCATCGATGTCGATCACGCATCGCCTCTCAGTCACCAGTGTGGATCCATCCTTGCTTTGGTTCTCACTGATAATCTCGCTGTCTACAAACACTGGGATCAGTGGGCACTTTGGGAACCTCCTCACATAGGCCTGAGAGGAAGAAATGAGTCACACGTGAAAGGAAGCTAGAGACGCCCATTACTACAAAACAAATTATAGATCCTCTAGTCCTTATGATGGTTCCAGTCCTTGTATGACTATTTTTACTTTACTTGTGCAAATGGCTCTGTTCATTCTGTTCCCACTTGAGGTTTCTTGCGTTTGTCCTGCCTACTTTTGAAGTAGCTCTGAAATTGGGCAAGAAAGCTGGTTTGAATGGATCCATTAAGAGAAATCCCATAGGAGTAAACTGTGCTGCTATGACTAAATAGTACAGCATCTCATTTAGAGCACCTCATTTCTTGTCAGGTTTGAATGCATTTAATAGCTAGCATCTTAAACATTTAATATCAATGCAGATTAGAATTTGATGGAGTTTTTTGCAGTGCAGTAGCTCGCAGCTGTGGCAGCTTTTACAAGCCGTAAGCACTCTGTGTTTTACTGTCCAAAGCGAACTGTATGACCATCTGTGCAGGCTTATTTCTGCAGGGCTCTCCTGTCAATATTGATTGAGACGCTGACTTGCTGTTTCAGGATCTGAAAAAAAAACAGCCTTCAGGATACATAACTAATAGCAGTGTCGTTTTGCTGATAATCTACTGCCTAGCAACCAAGACCAAGGAAGGTACCAACCAACCATTACATTACAGGGCAACGTTTCACAATATGGACACAAAATTCTGAGTACTTCTTAGGAAACAAATTGAAAACTAACTACTAGTTAACCATTAGGTAATGTGTAACTCCTAAACATATTTTCAGTCTAGTTAATCCCTAGTTAAAAATGTGTCATGAAGAAGAAACCAGTGAGGAAAGAAGCAGGGATGGAAGGGAAAAGTAGACTTGTTAACACACCACAGGTACTGACAAGGAACTAATAAAAGACAACATTTTCGGTTGTGTTTTTTTCACCCTCAAGCGTGTGTCTTTCAGCAACACACACATCCAGCTTGTATTGATACAGCACAGCATATGAGAAATTTGAATCAATAAGATGGCATTATTCACTAAGCAAATTAATGGGAGAGCTTTCATTGGTAAATAAGCAGCATTGACCGGTGCTACATAACAGACACACTGTGCGACAAAACCAATATGTCTCAGTGATGGCAGACAAATTGGAATATTTGTCCTTCCTGTGCCTGTCTCAGTGTTATAAGCATAAAAGATAAAAGCTGAGCAGAGTGTGTTCAAGGACAACTGTCACTGGCAACCCAATAATTGTCTGATGGCCGCAGCCGTGGAGCAGGAAAAATGCTTTATTAAAATTTCCTGAAGCAATATTGATTAAATGCTGTGGTGTAAAGCATGTAAAGCTTAGTTATCTCTCCAGCTGAACAAATCTAGTGCCACTTCAATTACATAAGAAATGTCATACTGAGGTGTCACGAGAGGGACAATAACTATGACACTGGTTAAACATCAAGTGGTATCCTGGCCACCGATGAAGACTATTAGCTAAGGTAATAACATGGAGTATGTCAGTGGCAGGATCAGCCAGGGGACTAATGAGAAAGCCCAGAGATAAATGAGAGCGGAGGAGGCAGTTCTATTCACTGGGCTCTCTCCTTTATGGTGCTGAGGCCTGGATCTTTTCACAGGGGCTGCTATTTAGTCTCCACGAGGGCTTATTTCGGAGATCCTTTTTCAATAACATGTAGTGATGCAAGAGGTATTTCTGCAAACAATGTTTCACAGAAAAATAAAGCTCACGTAGGTGTTGACTTGGACTGTTTGGTGAAGGAGTCACTGCAGCGACACAGGCTTTACCTCCTCTGAGGCTATTGCATAAGTCCTTTGGCTTAATATGTAACTTCAGAGTACAAGAAACAGACGGTGAAAGTGGATTAAAACAGTCTGCTTCTCGTTTCACTTTTGTCCTACTTTTACTTCACACACAGCTCCCGTTCTTACATGAGTTTAAATCACTGAGTGGGAGTTTGCAGGTGAAGTTTTCCACTCAAGGGAAAGAGAGTTAATCTTATGGTGAATAAATGTTTGGAAATTAGGATCTCTGTTGCTATTTCAGTGGATTTCTCTGGTACGACTGTTGAATAATGCTGCACTATAATATAACTCTTGTGACAACTAAATTAGTATCGCTAGAAGAGCAGTCAGCCGAGAAATTCAAGTAATGTTTTAATACCAGTAGTTGTTTCTTTGAACTGGAGCAATCAAAAAACAATTACAAAAACTCCTGAAATCTCAGGACAGCACACACAATAAGTTTTAAAGAGCTACAGATGTGTTTATTTACAACTACTTTAACAACAAACGACCTTGACTTATTTCTGAGATGCCGCCTGTATTTATTTTTGTTTTTCTACTCTGTTCTAGCAGTCAGCATCAAGTGCCATACATCATTTAATTCAGGAGAACCGTAAAGGGTCACTGTGAAACTTGAACTTGAATTTTAATATTTTCAATATTAACAAGGTAATAATACAAATTTGGAATTTATCTTTTCCATCACTGAATAAACAAGCTGTTCTTAGAGGAAAATAAGGTCCCTAGAACACTGTTTGAAGATAGAAAGGTGGCAGGGTCCGCCACATATAAACAACACAACACTTAAATCTAATGGTGTACTTTACTCTGTAATTCTGAGGTAATCAGTGTCCTGACGTTTTAACATTTACAGTGTGGATGTCTCCAAAAGAGGTGCAGAGAGTAAAAGACAGGGAATTATAAGATAACAGAGGACACTGAAGCAAAAGTGACTTTTCTCAGATGGGCTAAACTCTCCTTTCCATGAGTTTTTAGAAAAATATGGATAAGATCAGCAGCTCAAAAACAACTCAAGATCTATGAGAAACAGCTATTTCTAGCTGCTGGCATGTGTCTGGGTCTTTGAGGGTTAAAGGAACAAAACATTGAAATATAGTCAGACGGGTACTGACTTGAATGGAAAGTAAACCTTATACTTTTAGGTGCTGAATTAATGTCAAGTTTATCAAGCAGCTATTTCACAGTTAGTGACCTGTAGACTGCTGCATTCACTACAGATTTCGGCGAGAAGAGGGTATACAGAACATTCTGTCCTTCAATTGGTATGCACATTTATTGCAGTAGTGTGTAAATGAGGAGCGAGACACATGACCCTAGGATACAGAAAAGGCTACAGCCATTTTGTAAGTGTTTTGTATAACTAAACATTTATCTGTTTAATATTTAGTTTCTCCAATCTCAGCAGAATATGTTTCAAGAGTGCAAGGGTCACAGCCAGCACTTTCTAAGAAGAGTAATAACCATTAGTTATGTAACATCCTTCAAGTGCTCTGAATCATCCTTTCTGTTTATAACAGCTCTGGATGTGAACACACAGTACTCACCGCCATTATTAGCTCAAACGGGTGCTTGTAGACCCGCACAGGGGACTGGTACTCCTGCACCATGGTGGACCCTGGTTCACAAACAGCCTGTGGTGGATTATCACAAAGTCATGACACAGCAGTGTTCAGCAGTTTACAATGGTTATTATACTGTTATGAGATGTTAATAGCTCGTCAGCTGAGTAAGAGGGTCAACGTTCAGACTAAGCGGTTAACTGCATGTGTCGGTTAAACTGCATAAGTTTTGCTGGAAATAGCCAAAGTTAGCATTTTAACATAATGTCCGCTGCTGAGAGGGATACAAAAAAAACAAAAAAAACAAGCCCGTGTCTGTCCCGTGACAGCCTGGCCGGGTAGAGTATGTGGGGGGACGGGCGGCCTGAGCAGCGACAGAACATAAAGACGAACTTCACTCACAGCTGTTTGAATCCTAGCCGCGGAATTTAAAGTGCGTCACTGCAGCTGCCGAACTCTCCTCGGTACGTCCATACCGTCACCTCAGGAGGGAGAGAGGTCTAACGCCCCTCAATGTAAACAGCGAAATGAAAAGTACTGTAACCGTGTCTGTCTGTCCGTCAGTCCGCAGCACAGACCGCTAACTCCTCCTCCTTTCAGACAAACAGGAAGTTGGTGTGACATTTTCTTTCAAATTCGCAGGTTGCTATCTGGAGTTTTATTGTGAAAAGCCAACACATTACTTTGATGCATTTACGCCCCTTCCGGGAATAAATAAATATGTATGGTAGTGAATATTTGTTTGATCCCGTTTGAAAATGTGATGTTTCTGAATTAAAAATATACTTTTTTCAATTCAAGATGGATGCAGTTTTCAATTCAATTAAAAATAAAACGTTATTTGTCCCTGGGGGGCCACGGAAGGGCACGTGAAGTAGTTGTACACAGACACAAAACAAGTCAGATATAATAAAATAGACAAAATAAACTAAATAAGAAATTTGCAGTATTTACATGAGGTGCAAAGTAGCATTGAGGTAGGTTGGGTGGTGCATTTAGAGGCAGCAACAAGTTAGTGCAAATGTGAAAAATGAAATAGAGACTGCTTAGTTTCTCGTAAATAAAGTAAAACATCAATCGTCTCACTCACAGTCCAGCACCATGGTTGCAGCTCGGCACAGAAAATGTAAAAAGATTAAAATCACAATAAATTTGATAACTGCAGTTATGTGAAAGGAGAGTTTGTTAGCTTTTTGACCAGTTCTGCAAAGTTTAAATCACATGTTTTGGTGATTGTCAACAAGACGACATCACTAACGCAACTGTTGGCTGTACAGACTTTATAGTTGCATATTTTCACAGTCTGACATTTCATTAGTTTTATGACAAACTTTCTCAAATTAGAAAATGATTATCTTTTCAATTGACAAACATCAAATATGTGATTCATGACACAATTCAAGCAGGATCAAAAGACCTTTAATGTTGGATGTTAGCTAATACCAAGCCTGTGCCACTATTCGTTTTCATATTTTTGATTATTTTCCCCAAAAGCACATTGCATACAAAGGCTTTACTCGAATAGAAATCAGCAAAGCAAGTTGAGTATGTTCAACAACCAAATAAGTCTGCTATAACCCGCATTAGAAGTTTCTCTATAATATTTATTTAGCAACTTTACAGCTGTTGCTTATTTTACGCGGTAAAGGTTAAGGAACACTCTGTTTATTTCAAGAATGACTGAAGATGGAATGATGTAATTTTAAAACCAAGAGCAGCACTAACCAACACAATGTTGCTGAAAAAGGCACAAAATAATGATGAGATAAGCAGTGCAGATGGGAGGACCTCTTGCATGTCTGCGCCCAGGGGCCTGATCGTTTCATCATCCGTAGCCGAGGTCTCTAAGTCCAGTAAAAAATGAAATTAAGATTTTAATTGATTATGACATCGGTGACACCTCTGGGTTTGGGGCACATTAACAACAAACTGCGACTGCCTTCAGACTCAAGGTCGGCATTGCAATACCAGCTTTAACATCATTTTGTAGCAGCAAAAACGCTGACTTTTTTACTGCCTCTCATTAGCTGCTCCAGGAAAATGCAGCTGGTCCCACACTGAGGCTCCTGAAGCAGCATCTGGAGGTGGGGTGCGGCATTCAAAGCGTTTGGAGCTGGCAGCCTACAAAAGGTACTGGAGTCCAGCAGGGGACATCCTGAGAGAGGGGGAAGTGGAGTTCAGATGAGCTCTTTTTCCTAATCAGCCTCAGGCACAAAGAAAAAACGTTGCCGTGAAACAAGCTGCTCTCAGCACACAATTTTGCATTCAAAAAAAAGATTGTGCCACCTTGATGCACCTGCGCAATCAAAATACCAGGTTTGGGTATAAGACCTTTCTCAAAATGTCTTCCCCATTTCCTGAGTGGGTGACTTGTTTCTTACACTGAGGATATCTAAGTTCAGGTGTCATTTCCACGTCATACACTAATTATGATCAAGAGCCATGAAGAGCATCCTTGACTCTGTTATGGCAACAACGTGTACGTTGAAAGTCTTTTAATTTCCTGGAAGAAAAAATATTTTTCATTACAAACACAATAAGTTATCTTCTTGCTTCTGATGAAATTGGTCACCTATTCTCAGCTGTTAGTGATGATTCACAAAAGGAAAAAAGAAAATAAGCTTTCCAGTAGCCTCCTTTAAGCTTGGCTCACCAGCCCTCTGAGCTCTCCTGTCTAATTAACTCTAATAATGACTAAGCGCATTGGATGTATTTCTCTCCTGAATGCTGCCCAGACTTTCACAGTGACTCCACACACCTAAGGCACTGCGGAGCTAAAACCTCTGGCAGTAAATCTCATGGAGATTATGCAGCAATAGCTGCACACCTTGGTATTCATGCATTGGTAATCCGGAGCATAAATAAAGCTCTTTTCATCAGCTTTTCAGCTACAGTAATAAAAGAATAATGTGCAGAAAGTAGAATCTGTTGAATAAAATAGTCCATTTCAGCCATTACAAGCACATTATCATAGTCTTTATAAGCAGATACTCAGAAAATACCAGTATTTACCAAAATCAAGATAAATTGCCGTTTTCTTCCCTCTGAAATTAATGAGGGCTCAAGTGAGAGGCAGTATTAAACTTTGCTGTTTTTCTGCCTCTGTTTCTCTGAGGAATGCACCTCAAGGTAGAAGTTAGTTTGACTTGAGTCCATCTCAGGAAAAAAAACTAATAAATTGAGCTTTGAGGAGCTTGAGATAATTTTCAATAGAACGCAGGATTCGTTCAGATGCCACAGAGATTCGCGTTGTGAATTCAATCATTTAAAATTCAATTAAAGTTCCCCCTGATCCATTCCTACCTGACTTTCAACAACATGAAAAAATATTCAATAAAGTGTGTGTGTGTGTGTGTGTGTGTGTGTGCGTTTCTCAGTTCACTTTGAGAACAGTAAAGGTATTCCAGGACAGATCTCAGGGGTTGTAGCTCAGCTGCCGGAGAGCACGTAGAAAACTCTATCAGGTTACTGTAATTAACTCAACTAATCAGAATCAGAATCAGAAAATTATTTAAAGTTAAGCTCAGCTAACACAGCTAGAAAATTAAATGAGCCACTTAGAATTTGGACGGCAAACGGTTACGAATATTGATACTTATACCATGGTCTGGGGGAATACTCGATTCTGATTGGCTGCATGGTGTCCATTAACCCCTGATATATGGACACCTACTATTTAGTTCCAGTCAAATTGTCTGTTCGCTCTAAATTAATGCGCTAGCTGGCGTGTCAGCCTGTCAACAGTGAGTGCAGTCCATCAGTCCTTCAGTGCCTGATCCTCTGAACACCACAAGATGGCGACTGTAACACACAAGCTGCAGAAAGTACACTTCCCCTCTAAACGTACAGATACTTTGTATCACATAAGCGAATAATCTCACATCCCGTTCGCTGTTCAACTCGCTACTTCAGGCTGCGGCCACAGTAACGTTACACACGACCGATCATTTGTTCGTGAAACACTTATTGCACTAAGCTAGCCCATGTTGCAATTGACAGGAAAACTAGCACGCAAACACAAAAATAGTTAACTGTGGTGGATAAATGGTTGAAATTCTTCAAGCAACGGATGAACCGTACAAATAGTTAGCTACAATGAAAAGAACATAGGCTAGTTAGCTAAAAAGATGATGAAAAACATTTGCTCTATCAGGTATTAACATATTTGGAACATCCAGGTAGTGTTGGGACTTTCAAGTCAGTGGGGTACATCAGACAAAAAAAGTTGGAAACCCACTGTGGCTAGTTAGCCTGTTAATGTAGCATCTCATTGCTACTTGCTGTTGTTCCCCAATTTCTTGAAGTTATAGGTTAAAGGAGCTGTTAATCTACTCATCTACTCAACCCCATGCCAATGGTAAATCAGGCGTGGTTTCATAGTCCAACTGAAGAAGATGGGGACCTGTTTTAAACTGTTAAAAACTTACTGGAACAAAACATAAAAGGCTCCATATACAGCTCGTTTGGTGTGATCCAAGCCCATAGATCCCAAATTGATTGGAAGATTGAATTTTCATTTATGGGTGAACTGTTCCTTTAAGGGATTTAATCTCACTGTTTCCTTTGGTTTCATTAAAGAGATTCAACACCTAACGTCAACAAATCTTTTATCCGTTCACATTTTGAGGCAAATCACAGAAATTCTGTTCATTTAGAAGGTATTTAAACTAAGATTCTGCCAATTACGTGATGACATTATACTGTAGGTGCTGCATAACAAGTCAAACCCAATTTTTACGAGGTGACACTGGGACTTCAGCTCTGACTGCTTGATTAGCTTTCAAAGAGGTTTAATGAATGCAATGTTCTGTCTCTGTTTATCTTAATCAGATTATTAATTTGTTATTACTATTTGCTGATGATAAAAAAAAAAGATAAACAAAAGATGATTAATCCCCCAGGAAAATCCCCACAAAGAGAGAAGCATTACATATTCCCAAAGACAATTCTTTCATCTAATGAGCAGTTTATCTGAAGATTTGCCAGCCAGTCAGATGAGACACCGACACACTCGCGACAGCGTAAAGGTCAAACTTCAAGGAGCGAGCGTGGGAGGCTTATTAGTGATTCAACCCCTGCCAGCTCCTGAGAGGGACTTTTTTTCTCCTTTTGGATGAGAAGTTTGTAGGTTAGGTACGATGACAGCAGTGGCATTGTCAGGCTGGGTAAACACCATTAACACAATGTAATTACTCATCTGTTTCCTTTCTTTTTTCACGGGGTCTCTGAAGGGGGGCTGTTGTTCTTTATCCATCCACTTGAGGTCCTCAGTCCATTACCAATAACTGGAAAATGAAGAAAAAAAAAATCAACTGGACATTAAGAAGGATCTTGAAACCCCATGTCTTTCTGTGCTGGAGGGGATAACTTCCCTCTCTGCAGGTGGGAACCAGAGCTGCAGGGCTGGGGTCGAGCAGCAGCCTATCAACATTAACTGTCGGGTTTCCTCCGCACAGCCTGCACCTTCAATACGGGATTGTAAATTCAGGGCAGCTCCCGAATGTCTCTGAAGTGCCATGTAGTGTAAGACACTTTGGTTTTAATAGCATCGGTTCTATTATTATTCAGGCTCCCAGCTGGTCTAAAGGCCTGTCATGGACTGAAGGTCAAAACAGATCATTTAAAAAAATAATAATTGTGTGTGTAGTGCATGTTTGAAGGTCCTGGTTGAGAGATTTTTAATTGCAGTTTTAAGGATGCAGAATCTGTTCCGTGTCATGTTTAAACTCTCTGAACTGAGTTATGCAGTATCTTTTTGAAGTGCGGAGTAATCGTGTAACTCAGCTGGTGCAATATAAATGCATTAGCTGAGGTATTATACTTGTCTTCTTGAACAGGGAAATTATTTCCTCCATGGTCTCCTCCACACACCCACACACTCTAACCCTGTATATAAAAGACGTGCTATTTATTTGCTCGCTACACTTGTGAATCTAATCTGAAAGCGTGCTGTTAGGAACAGAGTGGGCAAGGAAAAACAAACCGGCACGAGGAGAATTCTTGGGCTCTGCTGATTAAAATAGATTATTTGTGTTGTCCTTATTAAGACTGGTTATTGTGAGTCACCACAATGCCTGTCATTATTTCCCGCCTGTTTTGATTAATCCTGTCGAGGCAGTTCAAGAGTTTATATTTGGAGCCTTTTTTTAATAACTCTTTAAGTTTTACAGCAAACACAGAATGCATTTTTATAAAAAATCAAAGCAGTGCTTGCAACGAACCAGGAGATTGGATTAGTACATTTTAAGTGAGAATATTTTAGAGAAAGTAGAGAAAAGTTGTTGAAACTCTTTTAACTTTTAATATGCTTTAGTGGCGGTCTCAGTATGTTTGAGAGACAGGGGAGAAAAGAAAATAGGAGCGCCATTTATAGCGAACTGAAAGGGTACCCTAGAAGGCACTTCACCATGTTTTGTTCAGAGGAAGTGCATCGTAGGCGCATCCAATCCATTTCTGTGGCACCAAACAAAAAACACAAACGTAAGGCCCAGAGCATACAAGTAGAACTTTAACCGTGACCAAATAACCACATATAAACAATTGTGCTCCATTCACTCATAGCACTAGAACTAAAACTGAGACCAACAGGGATGGACGTGGAACAAATACCAAACTTTACTCTCTGCCACCACTGCTACAAAGCATTTATAGAGGACTGTGGTATGGGCACTTGAGCGCAAAGAACAAAAAGGGAAAAGAATAACAAGGATAAGGATAGTTAACTGGAAAGAACAGGAATATATAAGGAGCAATATATAAAATGCAGGTAAAACAAAAATCCCAGAAGAATCGTATCAGTCACATTGTCACATCGGATTCTTGCGTGATCCAGAGTCATTTACTGACGAGAGGAGAGTGCAGAGATTGCAGCAACGGCCACCTTATGAAACGCAGCGTTACTTTGAGTAAACGTGTGGATCCCTCTGGGTTTGAACATTGTGAGAAACATTTGGGATAATGTAAGTACACTCAACGAAATATATAACAAGGACATTTTAACACATAATTCCTACATACTGTATCTTTGAATGATTCCTTATACTATGCGTGGGCAGATGCTATAGAGCAGCAGTTGTCTTAAATTCTTATTAATTTCAATAAAACATCAATCACACTTGTTCTCTGTACTATTGTGTTATCATTGTATGTCATGTGATTAACTATAATATGCTTTTAACTCACCTGTGAACCTGAAGCCACATTTTCACATTTGCAATCAATAACTGATATATTGGTTGTTAAGAAATAGTCTACTGTTCTTATACATGGCAGATCAGCAGAGGGAATTCCATAAGTTATTGATTAAAGCAACATTATCTAGGAAAAAAATGGCATTTCGTGAGATTTGGCCCCCCCCCCACAGTTTCAGAGTGCAACACCACTGTCGAGGATACAAATCCCAGGTCCGTAACAGTTTGTCAGACGTGATGTAGGTGCTAACTACTGACAAAACCCATCACGTAATAACAATGTCATGTGTTGGAAACTTTCACTGAAGTTACATAGTGCCGTGTCTGAGACAGAGACACCATTCACACGATCACAAGACACTGTACCATCAATATCACCTTGAAGCTGTTATTTTAAGGTAAAAAACATAATGTGGCTTTATGATTAGAAGATTAAGTTTACCTCTATGTCTACAAAAGAGTGTTATATTTTACCTTGATCCACCTACTTCAATCAGAGGTAATCGGAGGTAATTTGATGATGTATTCAGTCTTTCAGAAAACCATCCCCTCTAGTCGTCACCTTGAAGCTTTTCTCGGCACAGTGTCAGACATCCGGCCCCCGCCAAACATCAGCACGGTCACGCTTCCCAATAACCACGGCCCAGTGCACAATCAAAGGGTAATGAAATACATCCCCTTTAAAAACCCCCCGCATCAAACCGTGCCGGCTTCAAGTCCACCCCCACGGATCAAATTCGGAACAGAGAGGAGAAATGAGGTGTGATTTATGAAATCCCATTCCTCTCATCAAAGGAGAAAACGAGATTCGTGTAGTGCCTGCTCGTTCAAAGAAACATCAAGTGGAGCGGGGAAACTTAAAATTAGCCCTCTGAAATCACTGTAAGACAGGAAAATCAAGTTATTGCCTGGGAGCGGGGGTAAAATAATTACATCTGAGAGCAGTACATTCCAACATTGGATTAAAGAGGATATGGAGAACAGGAAATAGAGAGTGAAACAAGATGAGGGAGGCAACCGGCTACGTGCAACACTGTCACGTTAAACTGCAACAGATGCTATATCTCTGCTCCTTCCAGCCAGGCAGGCATGTTAGCCCAGGAAGTATACTAGACCACAACACCTGTGACATTTTAAAGGCTGCAGACCCCAGAGCACACCAAAACTGTCACGGTTAAAAATACACCCCAGTTTGTCCACATAAATGTGAGCACATGGCTAGTAGAGCGATGCTAATGGGTGGGGTGCAGGTGCTAGCCTCAGGGTGAGCAGACAGCTGTGGTTGCCAGAAACCATCCAGTATCTGTAGAGTTGGCAGCCCGTTCTCATTCAGGTGTAATGATGAGCTCAGCATTGCTAATTACCAAATCTATAACGGTTGGTTTTCTGATATCAAGACGGATTGCCTTGCTCTGGACTCCGAGGCGCAACATGACAAATGACTCTTCCCACAATCTGCTCGGAATCAATCATCGTGATGCATGCTTCCAGTGCCCTTTCATATTCAAATGGGGAAGACGACGAAGCGCACAGAGGCAGAGGCCGGGCAGCTGTGGGAGGAAGAAGCCATTCAGGAAATTTAAAGGAGGGGATCATCATCATCTCATATCACTCATCTTGTCTTGGCTTTCGCTGCTCCCTCCCAATTCAGAGCCTCCATCATTCAGTGTACATCGGCTGTTTAATGGAGAATTTCAACTTGCTGAGTTGAAAAATACCTTGTTAACATGATGAATCTACCAGGTGTTCCTGAACAGGTGGTCATCTGAAACCGGCAAGTCTCACAAGACCTGAGCTATTGAGCTAAGGAATTATAAACAGCACAGACTTTTTTATTTTTATTTTTTATTTCTAAATCACATGGCATTATAGAAACATTTATTCTGATATAATAACTATTCACCAGGAACCAATAATGCGACGTGGTGCTCTACAGAGGAGAGATTCTGTGTGCAGGTGCTGGTGTTATTCAGTGATGTTTAATTGCAAAGTTACATACACAAACACACTTTTCACACTTAGCAAACCTGTCATGTTCTGTTGTCATGGCCTCAGTCTTCCATCATTTGTCAGAGTTTAATGTCACACGTCGTAATGTTGGTAGAATCAGGCATCCTGGGTTTTAGGATTTTTGTTCTTTGTGGCAGATTAATGTCCATACTTTGGCTTTGCGCCGACAAGGACCAGCTTAAATTAACCATCACTTTCAGAATTTATAAGGCAGGACTCTGTGATAAGGACTGACAGGTTCGGTCTGACCACTGGGACACAACTAGGCTGCATCCTTCAAGTGCAGCAGCCCCAAAAGTTTGACATAGCACAGAATTTCTTTTTGACCTTAACAACAGAGTGACAGTGAGCTAGATACAGTAGATACTGTAAGCCAACACGTAGCTACACAGATTGTTTATAATAGGAAGATTTATACTACTTGTGTACAGCCATTATGATGCAACAGCAACAGCAACAGTTAGTTTAGCTAAAGTTCACCTATCCGCATGTTATGACTCGCTGTTGTAATTGGTGCGGAAACAACCAATTATTTGACAGACTATTTCTTGGCTGTCCACAGAACACTCCTCGAGTCTTGTTTGCTGACTTTTAGGATGCCAAGATGCCAGATTCTTAGCTTGTCACGCTCATGATTTAAGAGCTGAATCTCAAAAACTGATGTCATGTACAACTTAACATAAATTATGCACTTGTTGTTCCTCTGAGACGGCCTTATACACAGCTGACTGATGTCGAGTTGAATTAAATTAACTCCAGGAATATGGGTTTCTTGCACGGTCTATAATTGGTACTTATTCAGCTCTGCGACACACACACCTCTGGGTGAAAGTGTGTTTCATTCACTGCGTGGTGTCGCTTCCCCCATGGCTTCGACTTGCTGGTTAATATCCTTATTCTCTTTTCACACTCGTTTTCAGGAAAGATATCGCCAGGCAGAATATTGCGTAAGACATCCACATATCAGCCTTTATTCTTGCGTGTGTGTGTGGGAGGCGATTCGTCGCGGCGTTCTGCCATCTTGCCTCACAGGTGAAAAGACATAAAGACGCATCGTCGAGGTGCGGAGAGGTTTCTGTTTCTGCTGCGAGGCCATGCTGTGTTTTGCCGGAGGTGGCGTCACGTGATGGTGCTGACATGTAATTACTGAGCTGTGATGAGCCAGGCAACAACTGTGTCCGTCAGTGCGGCGGGAAGCCCTAACCAGCTCGAATGAGATCAATTAAGGCTGATCAAAGTGGAAGATTATAGCAGGCAGGACGTGACAGCAACATGCCACTCTGATTTATTTGTCCCCCCCTGACGCCCTGCACGCTCCGAGACCTCATCGTGCTGCCTGTTGTAGCACACGCAGACACACTTACGCGCACACTCCTGCTTAATTTTCGGAGTCACTCTGTGTGGCATTGAGGAATTCTTATCGGGCCATTATAAAGATCTAGCAGCTCAGGAAACTATTCTCTGTAATTACATTGTCAACCCAGGACTTGTTTGTGCATGTAAGACTCACGCAGCTACTTTTATTAGAGGTCTCAAAATAGCTGATATCAATAATGTGACAACTGGCAAGACAATTATTTCTGTCTTAAAAGAGATAATTGGTACTGACAGAGTAGTTTCTGGAGGATTTATGAGGAAGACACAAAGTTCTCCTGTCATGTCATTCGGAGCGATCAAGAACAAAATCCAACGTTCAACCCTTAACTGAGTCGAGGATCAATCCACGACTACGAACAGGAAGTCAAGGGGGAGCCGATCAGCCGCGCGTTGAATCATTTATCAAACATCATCTTTCTGAAGCATTTCAGGGAGAAAGAACATATTTAATCACGGGTAAACTTCTCAATGATTTACCACACTGGATGTGTGTTTTGGCACGAGGCCATTAACCCTTAAAGGACATCATCTGTGGCAGGGCCTGCGCCATGGAAGCCGCGCTAAACCGGCTTGTATTCTCCAGATAAAAGCTATACAGAGCTACGTACGCAGGAAAAGCCTGGGGTAGAAGTCACACTCATCCGTAGATTTACATTCATTATTAGTGATGAATGAGAGCTTAGATGTTTCACTGTAATGAGGACACGTGCATCACTCAGGCTATACGTGTAGTTTATTAGTGATCTAGAAATGTTTCTCTCAGTGTCGGCTGCATGCAGTAGTTTCTGTTGTTACGCTTGCAAAGCTTTATGTTCTCACACAGCACATAATGCAGTTAACAATGACAGCAGCGGCAGATTTACACTGGAAATTTGCTGTAATTGATGAAACAACAGGAGTTCTGGTAAACAGAAACTGGCTCCTCATTTTTAGCTGAAAACTGACTCCAGGCCACAAGGATGTTCAGCTCCTCTCAGTGATGGTCTGATGAAATTGAAAGTCAGTCATTGTTCATGTTAGCCTTATGCTAAATTCGCATTTGTTTACTGCATCTACAGTTTGTTCTATAGCTTACTCTATATTCTTGACAGTAATCATTATCCTTGCACTGTTTTTACCATACTAACAATCACCTTTCCCAGGGTGGCCACACTATCAAACTGTAATGTTAGCTAGGAAGTGGTTAAATGCTAATGTTAGCTACTAGGTTATCAAATATGCTGTTTTACCTTGAAATATGGCATGATACCCCCCCAGATTGTCAGGATTCACTATCCTTCTGTTGCTGATAAATCGACATCTATCTATCTATCTATCTAAAATGAGAAGCCTGTAAAAGGCTCTTTGCACTCACTATCTTTTGACTTTACGCGCTTCACCAACAAGGTAGTGCTCTCTGACTGTAATTACTTGTTTTAACTTCCTGTCTGCACCAGAATTGGGAATATGTCACGTTGTGTAGATTTGCTGCTTGAGCTCCCACATCACCCCGCTTCAATGTGCGGACAAATCAGAAGCCTGACAGCCCGGTTAGGGCTGCAGAGCTATGATTTGATCACTGCTCGTGACAGGGGGTTCGGGAGAACAGTCAATTTGGAGGGGTTGAGGTATAAAGCAGCCTGAGAAGATGGATTTTTCTGAGCAATTAAAACTCTTTGACTTTATTAGGTACGTAATCGAGCCGTCTGATATGCTGGCACAGCTTTTAATGATATCAGAAGATCGTTAACTCTCCCACCGCCGACCCAGGAGACAGCGAAAGGGGCTCTGTGTGACAATTTGGAGCATTACATGTAATAATCACTTTTTTGGGGGCCATATCGAAGTGGATTGTAACGTAAAGTGAAAAGCAAGACCTTTCCCATCTTTCTATTTGTTTTAGTTGTTTAATGCTGCAGGACTGTGGATTTCTTTGTGAAGGACTCACAGTCTCAAGAATGTTACTGTCATGATCTGCATGTGAGCAGATCTTATTGTTGTTTTTGTGTCTGGTTTTGGCTTCCGTATCCTCTGTCTCCCTCTTGTTTCCCCCTCCCCTGTCTGTTTCCCTCGTGTGGGTGTGTCTTCCCTCTCCTGCAGGCTGCAGCAGGTGATCCTCATTCCACTCATCAGCAACCTCCATATAACCTCCGGATTCCCAGCATTCAGTGTCTGATCGTACTTTCAGCCATAGTGGTAACATAGTGCTTCGACTCTGACTCCCCAGTGATTATCCTCGTCGTTACTAGCTTGTGAAGCTAACCCCTGTCTTGTTTACCTGTTCCAGTTCGTCCTGTCTGCTTGCCTGCCAGCCTGCCTGTCTGTCTGCCTGCCAGCCCGTGTTCGTGTGTCTACCTGTTCGTCTGCCTGTTTTCGTCAGCGTACTTCCGGGTTCGCCATCCTCCACACCACAGTCCACCTCGGTGTAGAATTTCGCAGGACCGAACCGTGAGTCTCCCCCCCAGTTGATTCGGCTGACCAGCCGGTCACTGGTGCCACGGAAGACGGCTCCTCTACCAACGCGATCGGAGCCACCTGTGTGAACATCGCTAGCTTGGCTACTGTTCAGCCAGCTAGCCTACGATCAGCTAACCAAGCTAAATAAAGCCTGTTACCAATCTACTCTGCCTGTCTGGGTTTCGCTCTTGGGTTCAGTC
>OMLP01035375.1:0-15372 GCA_900302685.1 Spondyliosoma cantharus
GACCTCAGTCTCCTCAGCACATGGGGGCGACTTTGGCCCTTCTTATACAGTGCATCTTTGTTGTCAGTCCAGTCCAGTTTATTGTTAAGGTGAACACCCAAGTATTTGTATTTTTACTACCATTTCTAAATCCAAACCCTGGATGTTCACTGGTGTGATCTGTAGTGTCTTCCTCTGGAAGTTGAACACCATCTCCTTTGTTTTACTGGTGTTTATATGCAGGTGGTTGCATTCACACCAGTTAACAAAGTCGTTGTTGACCCCCTTATGTTCCTGTTCATAATATGCAGTGATGGGAATAACGGCGTTATAATAAACGCCGTTACTAACGGCATTATTTTTTTCAGTAACAGGTAATCTAACTAATTACTATTTCCATCGTTAAACGCTGTTACCGTTACCGACAATTAAATATGGTGCATTATAAACTGAAGCTACTCATTGGATTTTTTTTTCTTTGGTGAGGGAGGAGGGAGAGGCGAGACAACCGCATAAGTGATGATGATTGGCTAAGGTAGAGTAAGAGTTTGTAAGCCAATCAGAGGTAGTGTTCAGTTTACACACAAACCACACACGCACACAGCAGCCTCACACACACAAACTAGCAGAGGTAAACTGCAGCAATGGCGAGTCCGGAGGGAAAGTTGCCGTTTTCAAAATGGAAGTACAGACACTACTTTAATCTCCTTGAGGTAAAAGGCAAGAACATACGGGTGAAGTGTACATTATGACCCAGAGCGAAGTGTTTGTCCACGTCTGTTGTAAGCAAATCTAATTTAATGAAGCATCTCTCAACGGCACACGCTTGTACAAAACTAGTGGCCAAAAACACCGTTGTTGACACTATTGATGATGATAGCATTACTTTCCCTGATAAGTAGTTACTTTTATAGTGGAGTAATTCAGTTACTAACTCAGTTACTTTTTTCGTAGAAGTAACTAGTAACTATACCTAATTACTTTTTAAAAGTAACGTGCCCAACACTGGTAACCTGTCACCTATTTATTTGTAAAGGCTATTAGGCTATATTAACCCTTGTTACACAGGGCATTCCCACCCAAAAACAGCCCACTGGTCATCTGTGTAATTCTCATTTTGTTTGGGTTGAGACAAAAAGTAAATAGGACGAAAACGAAAACACAGATTTTCCCGTGAATTTCAATGATGGTAGTCCGTTTTGGCTGCCACAGTGCACGTTGCAGGGGGTTCCGCAAAAAACGCTGCGTCAAAAAAGTTGAAGCCCACTCAACTCTGTGGAGAAACGCAGCCCGATGTCATGCTGTGGTGGCCAATCAAATAAGTTCGATTTTGGTCTTGTACCAAGTTCAAACACTGCAATGATCTGCCTTATCCTGGTTGTGTACTGTTATTTTAAATCCATCAAGGAGGATAAACAATCACTAGTAGGACCAGCATAACAGTAACATAGCAACATAGCAGCTTCGTCTTTCAGCAAACTCCCTCACTAACGTACCAACCGGATCCAATGTGAATCCAATCCAATGTGATCAATATATTGATTCACAGATATTTATGTAGTACCTCATCATAATCTATTATGTAGTTCTCAAATCTCAGTTATTGAGGAATTACTTGTTAACTTTCAATGCGTCAGCATCACTAATTCTAAAGAACATGACTTGGATGTGAATATGAATGTATATGTGGTGTGAATATAATAAACATTTTTTTTGAGGATCCTGCTGTCTCTAGTCGGTATTTACAGAACTCATTTTGAACTCTAATTGTGAACAATTGTGAATTGTGAAATTGTGATTCAGCAAGACGAAACGATGTAGATGTAAAAGATGACAAACAGAGAGGTAGACTGGATTTTATTTGCCCACTTTGTTGCTGTGCCCAGGATGCTTTACCAACCCAAAATGTTGGTATTTGACATCCTGGGAATGAGACTCAACAACTACAGTACGTGTGTTGTGTTTACGAACAGCTCCTAGTGATCCTACATTTTAATAGTAGACTTTGAATTATTAATAGTACGTGAGGTTCACAAGGGGACCAGGAGGTCGGCAGACTGAGGACTAGCAGGCCCTGGAGCTGACGGGGGGCTAGCTGGCTGATAGCTAGAAAATACTGGAGCTGATGGGAGGCTAGCTAGCTGGTGGCTAGCAGGCCTTGGAGCTGAAGAGAGGCTAGCAAACACTGGAGCTGACTGGAGGTTAACAGGCTGGTGGCTAGAAGATACTGGAGCTAATGGCAAGCTAGCAGGCTGAGAACTGGGTACACAGAGTAGAGGTGTAACAGGTTCCATGATAGGCTTAAAGACCAGCTTTATTTTAAATATGGCTATGACCTTTAGCATCTCCACAATGTCCTGTATTTTTTCTTAGATATAAAAACAGATGTCCTGAAGTACCTGAAACTGCGTGCTGGTGTCTGCTGGGTCTATTTTGGCCAGATTGCTCTGTGAGGTTGACGATTTTGTCCGACCCAAAATGCAGAGACTGGAAAAAAGATTAGTTCAAAGGTCAATTATTTAAACAAACAAATGGAAGCGACAAGGGCAGGCAGAATAAATATTAAACCAATTGATACCAATTAAATGTTCCAGTCTTTGTGATAGGATGTGATGGACAGTGGTGTCAAAAGCTGCACTAAGGATTTCCGAGTTTTAACTCTGAGACAATGCATTCTTGGAAGTCGGCTAATACCCTGATCATGTTTCTTTAGAAACTTGTTTTAATTAGTTGATTAAACTGTCTGGAAATACAAACTCAGACTTTTACATTTATATTAAAAATAAATAAAACTCTGTATTTACAATAAGACTAGTAGATTCTTCTAAATTCCTGACTTTTTACATGGAAATACCATGCTTTAAAAGCTGTGATTCTGAGTTAACAGCTCACACAATACAGACCCTGCAGAGAGAATCACACATGCCATGTGCTGTAGATGTAGGACATATTTTATTGCTCTAACTCTTTTGCTCTATTTGATCCCTAATTAACATTCAAAGTGTACTGGTGATCTGTATTAATACCCCATGTATCCTTTGCAGATGCATCATAATAATCTATATTTTTTAAATAAAATCTCCTTAAACAACTTGCAGTTATAAACTACTTTTACAGGAGTTTCTCTTTACAAGTTTCCCTCAATGAAAAGACATGTTGAGTCTGGACTATACTATAAGCACCGGAAAAAAAAACTCCCACAGAAATAAAGAAATGTTTTATGGGAACACGTAGATTCAGGCTAGCTGTCAGGGACATTTTCTACTCTAAACATGAGCCACACAGGAAAGTGCAAATGAACAACAAAACAGCTATTAAAGTTAAAGGCCTGCAGCAATGTATTAATACATTAAAGAGCAAAACCTTAAATTTGCTGTTTACTTGAGGTCATATGTGACAGCAGGAGAATGAGACAGACATGGGGGAGAAACAGCTCGAGAGGCACCTTTTCATCTTTGAGATCACAAACTTTCAGATAATGTAAAAACATTACACTCTGAGGTAAAGTAGTTAAATTCCCAAAAAACGTGTGCCAATCAAGACACTGGCATACAATCTTAGACTTAGCAAGCAGTGACTCAGGTTTCCTCCCATGATGGCTGTTTTAAAACAGGATACACACAAAGCCACTAATTTATAGACATGTGCTTATTTGCCAAAAAAGAGAAGGTCCACATTGAAATAATCTGTATTTAAACCTCCCTCTGTCAAAGTGTTCTTCTCTTGCTGGGTTGGCACAAAATATTTTATACACTAAAGATTCCCAGGATAAAAAGTAATTTTTGATTCACCCATATTCAGCCTTGCTTTTAGTGATATTTGGCAGATATTACATGCTAACAGGCTAAACTAAGATGTTGGAACATTTCATCCACCAACTTTAGCATGTTAGTCTTGTCTTTGTGGGGATGGGGATTGTTTGCATGTCAATGTTAGCATTTAGCTAAAAGCACTCTGAAGTCTTACAGAGCAGCTATAATGGCTGTAAACTCTTTGAGCCTTTTCAAACCTGGTATTACAATCCATCCTATGTAATCAGCTCACAAGTGGACAACTGTAAGCGTGTCAATGAACATGCGTTTTGTGACCACTTGTGATTGGATCTCACTTCCCCGCTCTGTAAGCAAATAATACCTTCCTTCCTACATCACTGGTACAAACAATCAAAAAGTTTTTTCTACAAAGAAAGAAAGAATTTAATGTACAACATTTGCCTAATTGACAAGAAGGCCCAAGTAAGTAAGAAATTGTCAGAGACAGCGTTTCACAAAGTTTAAAGTTTCTCTTAACTCAATAACTCACAAAAATTTGAGGGAGTCTGGGGACTTTCTCCATGGGGGACAAAGAAGCAGCATATTTGGTCACCGTTTACTTTACTTTGCAAAATGTGACATGTTTACCATCAATAAAATGTGGTGTTATTTCATAAATAGTTGAAACAGTGTGTTCAAACAGCTGCTAAATGTTGGCAAGTAAGACGCACTTCAAACAAAGAAACAGACAGGCTGGTACAGGGCTGCTGCGACAAACTTTTCCCAAGGAATTAAACAATTTATGTTTTGCATGCAATGCTGAATTTACAATAAGGCACCGATGATTCAGAATTTGTCGTTGCCTTTTCACAAAGTTTGTTAAAATTCTGCTCATGAAACAACTCTTAAATCATGCGATTTGTCAAGGGTGTCTGGGGATATTGTGGTTACTCGTTCAATGGTTGGATCAGTTGAAACAAAAAGTGAATTAGCAGTTAACATTCCATTTCTTACTGGCTTTAATAGAATCCTCCTGCTCTGACAAATACCAAATTCATGCAGAGACATTTGACATAAAACAACACCCTGATCCTTCCAGACATGCCTGAACATACTCACAAACCCACACAGGCTTTGGCTTCTGTTTGTCTACATTCATGTAGGTTGTTAGATTGCTGAGTCACAGACAGCTATAGGCTCTGAACTATAAAGAGCTATAGCTGAGAATATAAACTGTTGGATGCAAATGAGGTTTAAAATATATTGCCTCTGCAGTCTTGGCTTTGTTGCAGGCAAGAGTCCACACACTGGACAGCAGTTACCGCAGACTGCACCAAGTTCAGATCCAACAAATTACTAATACATATGCTTTCAACACGTAGCAGACGTATTCTGTGGCATATTCACGAGTACTTAAGACAGCCTATAGTATCTAAACTCTCTCTGTTTTTCTGCTTCTACTAACTCAGGTTGGAAGGTTATGCCATTGCAGCTCTCCTGTGCTTTCCCTCCATCTGTATGTTTGTACAGGTGCACATGTGATGTATGTGTTGCCACTGTGTGACTGAGCACTGACCCACTTCCACCTTTTGGCACGCTGGCACTGCTGCCTCTGCACTGAGCAGAGAGAGCGTTAGACCAAGCAACAAACAGCCCTCTGTCAGTGGAAAGAAGCCAGACTAAGTTTTAATGGCCCCTTATTCATGTTGAGTTATTTGATTAACTGAATTTTAAAAATATTCATAAAAGTCAGAAGTCGCCGTTCCATACATGTATATTTGCTGTGTGTTGATTATGTACATGTCTACATGGAACATTTGGGATTTGAAATGTGCAAACAAACTTTTATTAACCAGTATTGTAATAAGTACTTGCTATGAAGCTCCAAAACTTCACCAAACTTTCCATCAGCATGGAGATGAAGAGATGATTACTGAATTTTTGGGTCAACTGTTCCTTTAAGTATCAAAATCAAGTAAAAGCAAATTATAGATATATTTTTGGATTATCTGAAACAGTGTTTTTGTTTTACAATTGCCCACAAAATAAATACATTTTAAAAATTGTTTAGATCTCATGCAGCATGCAATTTGTAAAGTAACTTGTAAAGTTATCAAATAAATGTAATGGAGTACAAGTACAATATTGGCCTCCAAAATGTAGTGACGTAGTAGTGGGAAATAGAACATACTCATAGTAAAGTAGCAGAAAAAAGTACTCTACACATTTTACAAAAGCATTTGAGCGCTTGAGTAAATGTACTTAGTTACATTCCATCACTAATATTACTTTTCACATTGCGTTGAGCATGACTGTTGTGATTGACGGTAAGCAACATCAAGGAGGCTTGAGACACTATTTCAATTACATTATCATTCACACACAGGGAGCAGGGCGAAGATGTTGCTTTAAGAGGAATGTTTTGCTTTTTGATTGTCAACCGGCTTATCACTGCAATGCTGATCAGTCACACTTTGGTGGTGCTAGGGGGTCAGTCTATATAATGATGCGTGATATTCATGTTTTTTTCCATGAATTTGAATGACCAGAATAACTTACATTAAATAGTTAACAACACTACAGCAGGTAGAACACTACCAACACCAACATACTACAACAAGGAGATGCAGAGAAAGAGAAATAGATGAAGAGGGAGAGAAATTCCCCACACTCCATTATAAAAATATAAAAATTCTGTGAGTTGTTGAGCTCAGAGACACCTTATACACTTTGTGAAATACTTTCCATGACAAATTATTAATTATTTTGGTCTACTTGTTAATTTGGCATATGTTATACTTGAAGTTGTTTTGTGTGTCCGTTTGTTTCAGTAATATAGGTGTTTATTAAAATACAGTGGGAGAGAGATCCGATCACAAGTGGTCACTTGAGATGCTAAATTGACAGAGGTTTACTATTGTTTAACAATGGTCAACAATGGTAAACTTCTATCCATTTTGCCTGAACCAGTCCACCACTCTTTACCAGCGGAAAAAAAAAACAGCATTTCGCAAAACAACAAGTGAAAACCAAGCAGCATTCAGCTCGCAATAGTAGTATCAGTGGGAGTGTTTATTGGTCTGGTGTGGCACAGTCACATTTTGGTTGTTATAGGTTTTTCTACCATTTGAGCAAAAGGGAATACCACTCTCAACTCCAGAGTCTTCCCTCTGTTTTCTCTCCTCATGCAGCCCCAAAGTAAAAATATTTCTACTGCAAAGAAAGCCCAGTTTTATGCAATGGCCATTTTCCAGCTGTGACATACTTCTTAAATTGGCAATATGTATATAATTATGGTAGGGTGCTAGAGAGAACATACATGCTTTGTAGGTTGTACTAAACCAGAGAAGAAAAGAGAAGAGGAGAACTTTGGGGGAATTTTGTTGCATTTTATTTGCAGCTTTAATATGTCTTATTCATACTAGTTCCTATACTAAACCAGACTCCAAAGTATTATCTCTGCACCAAACAGGCCACTAGGAGTCTCCTATCACTGCTTACAAACACACTCAGTTTCAGGCTTTTGGTCTGTGTGTTGAGCTCCACTGCAGTACCCAGTACTGGAATTAGCAGACATACATGACCATCACTGTATGCCAAGCACTGCGCCATCCAGCCAAAGACAGCAGATATGCCTCCAAACTCAGCTAATACACAGTATTTAAGTGAGAAGGTGGTGAATGTAGTCAACTCTGAAACAAGTTGTCATCACCATAACAGAAAAGATACTTTGACAAGTGTGTGTCAACCCAGTATAAAACAATTTCATAATGTTCTGGCTACCCTCCTTCATATTTTGGAGACTGCAGTGTATTTTCTGTCCATATCTTACTGGCAGCAGGAGCTCTTTGCTGTAGGGAGACTATTTTAGGGGTCATGAGCGAACTTTATGAGCCTTGGGCCACAGATTCAGTCACACAGAGAGAGGCTTCTGGCAGCAAACAGGGGCTCTCAGACTGATACTGGCTGCCATGGTCAAAGGAAGAACAACAGACACACACACACACACACACGCACACACACACACGCACACACACAAAGAATATAAAAAGGTAGATTTAAATAGACATGGCAAACAAAAGCACTTGATCTCGATCTGTTCTATCTAAGTGAATAAATGTGAGTTCATCTCCCAGCTTTATCATCAAAAGTGTCATTTTTAAGAAATGGACAGAATTCAAAGCTCAGCTAGCCTTGGAGCTAAGTGACCCTATTTGCCTTGGATCATAGGGGCAATACTTGTGTGCCAGTTTGAAGAACAGGTGACTTACCGTGCCTCTGACCAGGACTATGACCTTGAACGAGAAGACATGGCAGGAGACAGAGGAGGCATGAAGTGGCAGATGAGAGAGACAGAGTCAAACATCAGAAGTGGGTGAAAACCGGTGTGTAGAGCAAGAATATTTTCACATCTTGCTCCGTGAATTGAGGATTTATTTGGACCAGGCAGCAGATTGTTGGAAGACAAACCAAGACTATTTTGGTGAGTTTTATTTTGTTCATGTTGAGTTTACATTAAGTGTTCTTTATTATGAGTTAACCGGGCAATGTAGTGTCAGTTAAACAGAGAAACTTGTTTCAGAAGGAATATGGTTGTATTGTTCTGTTTAGTAAGGAAAATAAAGCCAAGAGTCTTTAATTTTTTATTTATTATAGTAATAATTGATCTATTTGCCAGCTGAACTACAGGGCTATCAGACTATCACCTCTTGAGGTACAAAGTGGTATTAAGAGACATGACAGGCCGGGGCCAGCTGGTTAGCATGCTGACTTCAGCAGGCATCTCTGCAACACAGAACATAGTTGTCTTTGACATAATGTCCTACTATTGTTTCTTCACATTCAGTTGATAATGGGGCTGCCTATTTATGAAGGATAGAGTCCAGCCTTTTGCTAAATGTCTTCCCTTACTCTCTCCCCATGTCCTGTCTCTATCTAAGCTGTCCTTTGGAATGGAAAAAAAATGTAAAACTGTCCATATCTTACCAATTGCCACTTTGAAGCTGGGAGTCGTGTGTGAATCTATCTCCCTGCCAGTTTCCTGTGCTGCATCTTAATGGTCTATATTAGCATACTATATTTGATGGCTGCCTGGCAGAGAGGAGCTCTCCACAACGGAAAGCTGTCAGGGTGGCAAGGAAGCTGATTGATGCTGACAGAGGATTTCGGCTGCAAGGGTAGCTCCTTCCCTACTGTATGGCAGCAGCGCCATGCCTGTGAAAGCAAAAAAAAAACAACAAGTGACAGTTGAGCGTCAGGGAAGGTTTGGTGAGGCAGCAGGTCTTCGGTTGACTCCCTTTGACCTCAAACTGTAGGCGGATGGGAAAGCAGGCACAGTTCCACATCAGGGACTAAACGGCCAACCTCACCAAGTGGCTGCGACACTGGGCGGGGAAGAAGGGTGAGGCTGCTGTACATCAAATTTAGCAGTAAAATCTAAATACATGTCAACATTAAAAATAATGTCTCCTTTAAATAAAGCTGAAGCTTGAAACAACCCAGCTTCTTGTTTTGAACCACAGCAGACACTGCATTTCGTGGGACATGAGTCAACAGATGGGGAGGTCAGTGCAGTGACCGAGTAACACTCCTCCCTCCTTGAACAGCCTCTATTGAGGTGCACTAAATACAGTATAATGCAGTTTTTTCCTTGCATGCAAACTTTCCCCTTAAAGAACCTTTGAGGGTGGGATGGAGCGCTGCCACCCGCTTTAAACCAGCCCGACACTGTTAGCTGATCCTTTGACAGACTGCGCCTTTGTATGAGTTGAAAAAAACTCTGAAAGTTCTGTTGATCAAATTCCTGATCTGCATGCAGTTTATCAGTGCAGCCACCAAAACGACCACTAGCTCTGCATCAGATGGAGATCTGGCCTGTATTCACAAAAAGCAAGTCCATCCAAAAAAGGCTCAGGCAAATTTGTGTCAGCTGTTGAGATCCCCACAGTTTTCAAGTGCACCTCCAAGAAGTGATCTGTTTTTGTTTTAAAGGAATAGTTCACCAAAACTGAAATTTCAGCCATTATCTTCTCATTAACCCATATCTTCTCATTTCTGGAGCTCCACAGAAAAACAGTGTTGCAGCATTGTCCTAAGCAACTGAAGTAGCTGGGGACTTTTAAAAACGTAAAAATAAAAAAAATAAAAAAACCATAAAGTGCTCCATACAGTTCGTCTGGCATAAACCATGTTTCTGAAAGCCCTGAAGTCCAGAATTGACTTTAAAAGATGTTATTTTCAGAGAGGGTGCTCCGATAAGGATTTCTGGGGGCAATCACTGATGACTGAAAGCAGTATCTGCCGATACCGATCACCAATCGGAATGACGTTTTCTTCACCTTATTGTGATCTATAGTTGTTAGTTATCAGTGGAATAGTAAAATCATCATTAAAATGTCAAGGAAATAAAATAATAAATAAATCAAATAAATTATATTTAGTTCATAATGTTCAAAGAAATAGGTTCAAAACAAAATGAAGTTATCTCTAAACTGTAAAATATAGAATTTCTGAAAAATCCTAAAAAACTAGGAAAAATTCTGTCACAGTCTCATTTGTCTTAGCTCTGTTCGCTGTTAGCTCTCTTCTCTTGCTGCAGGGCTTGAAAAAAATCACCTTAAATTGTCCCCCCAGTCATGACAACAGAAAATGTCAACAGGAATTATAATCTGAACTGAATGCTTCTGACTACATGACCACAGCAGAGTGCATCTTGTCATGCTCTTACCATAGTTACCTCTCTCTCCACGGCACTTTGCCAGAATTGTTACGCGGTTCCAGTCCATCACTCCCCCACAAATGCCTGGCTGGCAAGACCTTGTGAATATATAGCCCTGGTTTAACCACGAGGGCCTTGGAAATCTGTATTAATTTTGGCAGCAGGGAAGCTAGTGAGCTGTCCTGTGGTGTGTGTGACAGTGGCATTTTAGTGCCGCACAGGCAAACCGACTCGTGTGTTTATCTGATCGGCTTTTCTGATCAGGCTCTATACAGGCCGTTGATGAAACTTTCCAACTCATACTGGCAGATGGTGCAGGTGGAGTGAGGCGGAGAGACACGGGCATGGGTAATGAAAGGAAAAACACTTGAAACAAAAAGAAGGCTGACACTGGGAAGAGGAAAGGCTAATAAAAGAGACGCATAATTAAACAGATAAAAGACCATTAAAGAAAGGGCAAAAGAAACCACAAAAACCTTGAAAACACACACGTACAAATGAAACTGAAATGACAGTTGCTGTTAAGTGACAGGACGCACCTGAGGCTGCACCCATAATTCACATCCATAATTCACACAAGGTATCGTTGGGACTAGGAATAAGGTGGATACAATTCTAAGTGCTGTATCCTAGGCAACTTGCATTAGTCTGGATGCTCTGGAAGTTCCAGAAATGTTTTGAGGACTATGAAACATGCTGACTTTCCATCAGCACGGGGGTGAGTAGATAATGACTGAATTACATTACATTTAACTGTTCTTTAAACGTTTTTTGGGATGAAGTATTTCTGCTTCAGTTTGAAAAAATGCTCTTACTGTTCCATCTATTTTGCTGCAGAGTAACATTTTTGTTGTTGGAATTCTGGATTGCTGGAGGCGGCTGGTGTGCAGATTTTGTGTCTGGGGCTTGGAGCAGGGTTTCTTCCTGTCTCTCACAGGATGTGGGGTATCCTGTCTCGCAGCAGCAAGCTGCTATGGCTTCAAAGGCAGGAGGAAGTGGTCAGGGGATGGAGAGAGACAGGCAGGACGGGGAGGATGAGAACATGGCCAGAGACAGAGCCCTGCAGTGCTGGACAGCCTCTTAAGTTTCTTGAGTTCACAGTTTAACATGACCTCAAGAGGCACACAGGATCAACTGGTTCAAATAAGAGAGGGATTTCTGGTTTTGGAAGCAAGAGTCAAAACCACACTCTGACTTTTCAGAGATTAGTTAAAGAGATACTCATGCAGTACAATCATCCATTCAGTGTTGTTAATAGCTCTACATTGCTCATGAGTAGAGCTTCCTTCTCGTTCTATTTACAAGTGAGGGCTCTCTGAGAACCATTTGCAAATCTTGACTTCGAAAATATGTGCAGTTGGCAGAGGGAGTCGCGCCCTGTTCAACTGGCATCTGAGTCATACCAGTCAGTGGCAAATGTGTCAAATGGCATGTACGCTGCACACGTTGGTTAATGTGATTTTTCTCATGGGTAAATATCATTATCCACTGTAGTAAGTGGAGATATTTACAGCCTTCTTTTGTATGGTTTGTAGAGAAAGATGTATAATGACAAATCTAGCAAATTGTTGTTTTGATAAATGTCTCTTTGAATGCTGCTCCTAAATGCTCTGTCTTGTAAAGCCTTTATGCCTTAGCCTTGTGATTTTTTTTTTTATTTATACCCCCTTTTCTTGTTCTTTTTTGTTTATGTGATCCCTTTGATCCCATTTGTATTGTACTGTATTGATGTTTCTTCCCCTACGAGCGTTCTGTATGTTTTTTCTTGTCAATAAAAACAAAAATGTACGCTGCAGACACAAACACTCATACACAGAGGGGATAGAAGCAAATGTGGAAGAACAGCTAATAGAGAGAGCAAGGGAAGGAGGGATAAAACAGGGAATGGGGCAGAGGTAGTGAGATACCCTAATTACACATGTAACAGTCAAGTATGGGGCTCTTAAACTCATTACACTCTCCTGTAATTTCATGCTTGTCTCGCAGGCTGACTCACGCGAGATGAAAGGCTAACGCTGAGAGAAGCAGGGTAGGAATCAAGTAATTATCACTTAAAAGTATCTTTGCTTGCCTTCGCTGTAAACCCTTTTCCTCTCCACATGTGTTTGACATTAGCTGTCCTTTGCCTCATATTGGTAAAAACATCTTAAGACCACTCAGAGGTCCTGACTAAAAGGAGGCCAGAGGCACAAGGAAACCTATTTATAAACATGGGTCACAACAAGCTGCCACTAATTAGTCAGGTTCATCACGAAGCGGTAAATATAGTGAGTTACACGGACCTTAAAGGAGTCAAAGTGGGTGGTTTTAAAGTTTAAAAGCTGAGGTATAAACTGTATTTTCAGCTATCAGAATAAGACCCAAATATCCAACTAAGCTCCATCCAACTCTTTAACGCATTATTAGGCACTAGGTTTTAAGAAGGTTGAAAAATTGATTTAATAGAAAAGATGTTTTTTGAAACTGTAAATTACAGTCAGTTACACTTGGATATAGAATTGCAACTACTGACACATTGGAGCATGACTAATGACACCAGGTTCACATCGTTCTGTCCATCCTGCTGGAGTGTCCTTGAGAAAAACATCCAACTTCTGTCTTATCTCATATGCGCTAACCTGTGCAGTTTTTCAGTTACATCTGCCTGTTATAATTCAGTGTCTTGTTGTTCTTGTGTTTTCTGTTTTATTTTGATATTACACCCTCATGTGTCCACTCTTGCTTTTCAGTTCCTCCTGTGTGCTTTTTCTCTCCCAGTGTTTTCCCGTTCATTCCCTCACCTGTCCTTTCCCCTCCTCACTCCACCTGTTCCCGATCCTCTCGTTAGTGTGTCTGTGTATATAGTCTTTGTTCTCCCTCAAGTCCTTGTCAGTTCGATGGTCCGTCATCCTCTGTCTTCGTCTGTCTTTGTCTGTCTTCCTGGCCCGTGTTGTTTGCGTTGCTCCATCTTCGTCCAGGTTTCTCCTTCCTTTGTCCTGTGTTCTGCCTTCTGTGTCCGACCGGTTCGCTACTCTATCCTCCTCTGCTGGCATGTTCTGGTTTTTGTTTCTCATTTGATTTGCATTTTGCTTTTGTTTTAGCTCTTAGTTGCCACCTTCTCTTTTTTTGTGTGTGTGTGTGTGTGTGTGTGCGCACGTGTGCGTGCGTGCGTGCGTTTGGGTCCTCCCCTTGCTAAAACCATACATTATAACACTGCCAGCCTGGCATAATAATGCTAACAAAGTGGCTTGCTAAATTCAGTTACAAACATGTTTCATGTCCTATAACTTCTTCACAATAAAAGCCCCCTGTTATCTAGTCATTTAAAAGCTTTTATTATGAAGCAGCATTACAGGAAAGTTATGTTTTCACCCGCAGTAACTAAACATGACTTCCAAAACAGCTGAATGTGAACACTATGAAACAGTAAAACACAGCAGATGTTTAAAGGTACTCACTGGACGCGAGAAGCTAAAGAAATTCAGTTAGAAGCCTCCAGAAATACTGAGAACTGAATACACTGACACACTTTAAAAAGTCTTTCTCTCAGGTTTCCTGCATAGACATGAGTTGAGGATTGATTTGCAACACACACTTGCTTGAGGGGAGACGAATGCCCGTTTTTCACTTCCCTCTGCCGGTTTCTTTCTGAGGTCACAATTCTCTTTTTTTGACAAATTTTCACACCTTTATCTATCACAACCTCCTGGTTGTCTCTGGCACTGTACTGCATTTGATCTGTTGTACTGTTGGGCTTCATTCTTCTCAGAGAGTAAGAGAAGGCGCCAGATATGGAGAAAAGAAAGAACACTCATTATCACACAATTTTATGTCAGCTTCGTCAGAATTCTCTATGTATGCTAAAATCCTGTGCTGATGCTCTGCTATGGACCCAAACCATTGTGTGTGTGTGTGTGTGTGTGTGTGTGGAGCGAGGGCCTGTTCGTCGCTGCTTGCAGCTTTCATTTTCTTATAATTTCTGTAAGATGTGATATTTGTATTCTATAAGGAGAAACTGTTTTCTGATTTCTGACCTGCTTATGACTCAAATTTAATCCATCCATGCATTTCCTTCCGCTTATCCAGGCCACAGTGGCAGGAGGCTAAGCAGATGTCCCTCTCCCAAGCAATGCTTTCCAGGCCCTCCTGGAGGATCCTGTGGAATTCCCAGCAGGTTCAGGGTCTACCCCGGGGTCTCCTTCCAGTTGGCTGTGCCCAGAAAAACCTCCAAGGGAGGCGTCGTAATCATAATCAGATGCTCAAACCACCTACACAGGAAACACATCAAGATTGTTTTTTCCAATTACATTTACTGAAGAACATTATTTCCAACATCTGCATTTAGACCTTCATGAGTTCTTGTTGCGTGAATTATGGGTTTATTTTAGTTCAATGGTGAAGGTAAAGACAGTTTGCAAGTGTGTACACACATACAGAATGTGATTTTTCAATTATCCTGCAGCAAGGTGCATACTGTAGAATTGTTCGGCTCCATTTTCAGTAGCTGTTGCCCAGAGCAGCAGTCGTCCCTGTCTGTGGTGCCAACTTGGCCCACACACTTAAGGATGGCAGGCTGGCCACACTGGATGCTTGTGTTGTGCGTGGTGGCTGAATTGCTGAGCTGCTTACTGCTGTGCAGTGCAATTGTTGTTGTGTCCTGTATGCATGCAGGCAATTGTGTGTGTACAACAGTGTGTGTATATACATTGGTCCTCAAGGGTATCTACACCCACCTTGTCCAGCATGTTGCTGAGAAGCTGCTTTTACTCGGATGGAAAGGCAGAGCAGGTCACTGTTTGTAGCAAGGGGATATACAGTAACGGCTGTGCGGGATGCTGCTCTGCACAAAGGCTGATTCACATGGCTGCTGGGAACATGTGTGCAGCATATGGTGAAGCCTGAACAGAGTGAGAGCCACAGGCTGGAGAGGCCCACAGAGACCTG